>QVNW01003638.1:0-15835 GCA_014825475.1 Pseudomyrmex flavicornis
TAGTTAACGATTCAACGTTCAAAACCTACCCCCCCGCAGAAACAGATATTCGAATTCGCCGCAAAAATTTTTGCAAAGAACGTAAGAAACAAACAGATCAAAAACTTCTTTGAAACAGTCTATTTAGATTTTTCTTCCAATAAAAAAAACCGTCTGTCTCGATTCGAGCGAACATACTTGACCGACTGTTGAGGAAAAACCTCAAAGGATCCAGGAAATATTCTGTTTTTGCTGTTTGCGCGGTTTATAAAAAGCAAAAAACTCGGGGCGAGGGGGAGAGGAGGGAAGAAGATAATAATGATCGAACAGCAATCGCGCGGGAAAGAAGCGGGAAGTAAGGAACGCTCGCGTTTATCGATTCATCTCCGACTACACCCTTTTTCTTTTCGCCTCCTCTGCTTCTCCCCTTCCGACTTCGCAACGCGCGCGCTGCTCCTTCTCCTCGATTTCCACTATTGGCAAAGCGATAACTCGGTACGTCGGCCATAAATCAAACTGCCAGAGTGTTTCACCTAACCTCTCGCGGCAACCGAGAGAGAGAGAGAGAGAGAGGAAGCTTCCTCTCCTCCTTCTTCGGGCGGGCTCCTTCATCCTGCCTGCAGCAAATGATCCACGACGGTTCGCTTTTTATTTAGAGCCGACAAGTTGCCGCGGAATAAATTCCCGAACAACGCGCCGCGGATATTACCCCCTCGCGCGCGCGCGCGCGTTCAATTATTTATCGCACGATGATGAATCGCTTCAATATTCGCGAAATGTTATCACGGACGCCGTGCGTCTGTCGTGCGTCGGAGAGCTCGCACACAAAAACAAAAATATTTCCTTCTTCCTCTGTGTGTGTGTGTGTATTAAAAAAAAAAAAAAACATGATTAAAAATTAATCATTAATTAACGCGCGTGTACAAGATCGTCAATATTCAATTTGACGCGCGCGCGCGAAAAGCTCGTCGCTTTGTCTGTCGCGAATAAATTTTTGCCGTGTGCGGTAACGAGCTTGTGATTTCAAGTCAAGTGCCATTCATTCTTTTTTTGTTTGTTTTTTTTTTCTGGTTTTTTTACCGGGGGAGGGAGAGGGCAAACAATTTCGCGAACGAGCTGTTGCTCGACAGAAATCGCAAACAGGAGCAAAACGCTCCGGTTGTAACTGATACTTTCGCGGTCGTGTTGCCCGCGCGTTTCTGTGTGACTATTGCGCTTTAATTACACTCGGTGTCAGCTAACCGGGTTAAATCCAATATAGCAAGCGTTAATTAATACACCGCGAGTCAAAGTACCGTTCGCCAGTAGCTAATGCCTGCTTTTTCCGCGCCGCGCTCTACACACACACACACACACACACCGCGCGCGCCCGCTCGCGGAGAGCTGCACTTTGAACTTTGCGAGAACGTTAGCGCGGCATAAATTACCGTTTCCGTTGTAAAAGGCCGTTTCGCGCGAATTCCCCGCGTAACTCGACGTTATTGCCGCCGCGCGAAGCGTATATCAACTGTGTTCAAAACTCAGAAAAAAAAAAAAACTCAAAAGAAAAAAAAAAGAAAATATTCCAAGAACACACGCAAGGAACACTCTTCTTTCTACTCGCTTTCTCTCTTGCCGACGAGATCCTCCGGCAACGCCGATATAAAATATCACACTCGCTTATGTCGGAGCGATAAGGAAAAGCTTCCCGCTATCTACGAAGCGCTTTAACGAAATTCCTTTACCAAACAAAAAGATCTCTTCTTCGTTTTCAAAGATGTCTTTTCGCTTCTTCGCGACGAGACAGAGTTCATTGATAAATTCACGCGATGCAAATTGCGATGTGAAAACAGCCGGCGCGAACGTCTTCCGCATGAGCACCACTGAGATGCGCTCTTCTTCGTTCGGTGGCGGAGAGGAGAGCGAAGAAAATGAGCCGGAGAGAAAGAGAGAGGAACGCGAGGGGAACGCGCAAGCGGAGTGACGAACGCTCTCTCTCTCTCTCGCTCTCTCTCCCTCTCTCTCGAAGGTAGGGTAGAGTTTAGAGTTGGGAAGAGCCACACAGGCCAGGAAATGCACTTGACGCCGCGTCGTCGCGAAGGATGACTCATCGGAGATACGGAAAACCGGTTCGCCTCGGCTATAAAGCCCCGGAGGAGAGCTCGCCGGTGGTGTCTTTTCAGCCACTCTTCTTCTTCCCCCTTCCCGTCCCCTCTATCCTCCTCGACCCTCGATTCTCTATTCCGTCACCGCGGGCAGTCAGCACTTTTCTCTACCTGCTCTCTCTCTCTCTCTCTCTTTCTCGCTCTTTTTTCCCACACGTAGGCTGCTTCTTCTTCTCTTTGCCGAGATCTCTCACAGGACCGAGTGCGCGGGGTCTCAATCGGCGTCAACTTCGTTAAAGCGCCTATAGCGGCTATATCGAGTGCAGTTCGATCGTACGAATTGAGATTAAAAATTTCGACGAGAAAACAACAATGACGATTATTTGAATCTTTTTTAATTTGTTTGCGGAGAGGAGTTTGTCACATGCAGCTCGAAAGACAGAACGCGCGCGGCGAGATTGTCGGACCGGTGGCAGCGCGCGAGATTTAAATAAATTGCGAAACACGAAAGGGGATTTTTTGTGTGTCACAACGTTCGCGGCACGTGTGTTTTTGCGCAACACAAAATTAAATGTATCTGTAACACAATGCTTCTTTCTCACGATAATCTCGACGTTTTCGAGAAAATCCCGTTGCAACGGACGCAAACGTGACGAGAAATCCGTTAAACAGATGTTATTTTTTTTTTTAAAAAGAACGTTTTGCGAAACACGTGTCTGACGTTAAACGACATCGAATCCACGTTGTTTCTAGAAAGAGGAAATAAAACGCGTTATCGGACTCTTCATCTGTGCATCTGACGTGACCAGCGTAAGCGGCGAAAATCGCACCGGAAAGCGAAATTATTGGTAAAAAAAAAAAAAAATCTTCAACGATCTGTGAATTGATGTATGTAATCTGTCGAGACCAGAGCTCCGCAATTTGTAATACGACTTTTCTCCGGTTCTCTCAAAATACGACTATAGGGTGGGAAGTTGTCGCCGTTGTGATAATTTTATTGCGACGCACAAAAAAAAAGCGCTTCGCACGAGCGTTAAAATGCGATTTCGCTCGGGAAAGACACGTTTTCTTTTTTTGTACTTACAACAGAGATGACCTTTGCTAGGGAACAGAAAAAAAAAAACCAGACAGACGTCGTCGTCCGATTTTCAGGTAAGACGACGCCACAAGTGAGACGATATCGAGCGCGACCGATTGGCGCCGTGCGTCTGTCACCGCATTGTTTCACGCAATCGAACGAGATACGCATTCGTCCGAATACGCGCGCGCGTGTGTGGGGGGGAAGGGAGGGAAAGGGGCAAAGGGGAACCTCTTTTTGCAACAAAAAGCCTGCAAAAGATTTTACGCATTTTTATATACGTGACAGATCGAGGGAGTAACCGAAACGACCGAAATCGCACTCGCGATTCGCGTACGACAAAGAATTTAAGCGATTGCGAAAATATTTTCCGTGCGACACGAGAACAATGGCGACATGTGTCACAAGAGTCGCGCACGTGGCCACGGGGCAAAGGAAATTCCAGTTAAATCTCCGATGAAAGCCGAAATCGTGACACCGCCGAATTGCGTTTTACCTACCCTTCCCCATAAGCTAGGTTTTTGTTTGTTGCCAAAAACGAAAATAAAAAACAAAACAAAACCATTAAATCGCTAACGAGAGAGCGTGTCGATGAAAACGATATGTGGCAATTTTCGTTTCGGAAAACAATTCGAACCATTTCGTGTGCCAGTTCTAGACGTTTGTTGAGATTCGTAAAAAAAAAAAAATTATATCGAGCACGGAAACGCATCGCGCGAATGTTAACGCCGTGTACATTTTGCGCTCTAGTTTCGGGGGAGAAAGGAAAAAAAAATAGAAATACTCGCGTTTCGGAAAAACTCGGAAAATTATAACCGATACGAACGCGACACGTGATACACGTCGCACATTTTCTACACGTTACATAATGTATCGGCTTATAAGTTACATGATATATCGCGTCCCACATAGCTCGAACACGTATGTCGGAAATAGATTTCAAAAATACGAGAGGGAATATTTAATTTCGTAATTGTGGAATAATACGGTGTTTCGAAAAGATAAACTACGCGTCGCGTTACAAACCGAAATGTGTGACGTAAACTGTTCCTCAACCGCGATTTTTTCCCGTTTTTTTTTTTTTTTTTTTTTTTTTTCTCTGTCCCGCGAATTTACATGAAACACGCAACAGACAAAGAGGAAGAGAGAGGAGGGAGAACGACACGAGAAAGAGAGGACGCGGAGAGAGAAGCGTGTTGCGAGGCGCTGCAGGTGCGCATAATACGCTTAACCGCGCTAACTGCAATCCGCAAGTCTCTTACTTTGTAATCGGTCGCCTCTTTTCCCTCATTGTCGGCACGTATCGTTGCACCACGCGCGCGCGCGCGCGCGGCTTTATGCAGATTTCGCGTATTTCATTATCCGCGTACGTATTTTCTGCTACGTTGCGCGACGTACGTACATATGTATATATACGCGCGCGAGAACGCGCGAAAACACGCAACTCCGGACACACAAAACGCGCTCGACGGACCGTGTGAAATTCGGAAAATCTCCGATTACTCTCCGCGAATAGTTTCGTAAACGTTCGAAGCAAACAACGTGTGAAACCGGCAAAATAAATCTTTCGTTTAATACTCCCTTCACTCCTCCGGGAGGGGGTGGGAGGTTTAAAAATAAAAAGTCCGTTGCACTTCTCGCGACGCGCGAGAGCAATCGGCTTGTGCACAGTCGACGATATCGCGCTCAAAAATCGGGATTGAAAATCGACGGATCTTTCTCGCACGCGCGTCGATCCTTCACGTCGCGAATGCTTTTTCGCCATCATCGCGCGCTTTGCTTCACACGTTCTTTTCTGCGCGAAAAATTCAGACGCGCGGTTTTTTTGTTTTCCCACTTTTTCAATTTAAAGAGTCCGCGTCTCGAAGACCTATTTCGAGACCGGCCGATCGTCGCCGATCTCCGGCTGAATGACATTTGCGAGGGAAAAAGGTCAAGATGCATCAACGTAATCGCGCCGCGGAGCTTTCTCTTTCTCCTCTTACGCTCTTTCTCTCTAAGACGAGAGATTCGTCACGGAGAGACGGACGAGCGTTTTCGCCGCGCACGGATCCTACGGAGAGCGTAGAAGAGCGTCGCGAGTGGCGATTTGTCCGGGGGAACAATAGAAGGTCAGTGCATGTTTCAGGACGTTGCGCGACAGTGCCGGGCAACGCACGGAGAAACACACACACACACACATAGTCGCCGGTTTATGCAATCAGGTGCAGGCAGCCGCTCGGAGAGAGAGAAAGGATTCTTGCACTTGGCGACTATTCGCTACCGTATCACGGGCGGATTTCTCGCTGCGTGCGTGCCGCACCGTCGTCGAGAGACGGTGATATTTCACGACACAACGGCCGTAATAACTCTCGATGGTATTTCGCGCATTTTCCAAACACGCCCCGATAAGTCAGCGTCAGAAACAATAAAGATGTCCGCATCATGGAAATATTTTATCCGATTATTTATGTGTTCCCGATCTATTTATTATCTTCGTATCATAAAGCACGTTTTATAATCGAGACGCATCTCTTTCTCTGTCTCTCTCTCTCTCTCTCTCCCCGGCGAGAGAGGGAGATTAATCCTGGGATATAACTCGAGACAATAACAAGTTGTTAAAGGATGCAACGTATGTTGGTACTTTCCTGATGATCGACTGACCATCTGTGTTCAATAAATTTCGAGATAACAAAAATAATTGTTTGAAAACGATGTTAAAACAATTGTTGGACGTAACTAAATTTTTCACTATTTTCTGGTAATCATTGATTCAATATCCCGATATCGGCGTATCAATAAAAGAGATAAGTTAAACATTATGTAAAGAAAGAAAGTTTCTGATAGAATTCTTCGACGAGATGAAAACAACCGACGACGACGACGACGAAAACTGCGCTTCTCTTTCCGTTCTTTTAGTTCCCGCAATTCTCTGTTCTCTTGGCGATTTAACTCCCTTTTCGCTGTGATCTTCTTGTACGAGCGGCGCGTGGAAAGATGCGGTATGAGGAAAGAGAGGGGCGAGAGAAGCCACCAAGGCTTGGAAATAGACGATGAAGAGAAGAACCGTCGAGGAAGCGGCGCGAAACGAGTTTCTGATCGGAGAGACAAAACAGCGCGACTATTTCTGGTGACGGTTCACCTACCAAGAGCACGAAAGACAGAAAGAGAAAAAGAGAGAACACATTTATTACAGAATTCATTTAAAATAGAAAGGATTATCTCCGGATGCGCGTCCGAACTCGTTGAAAAACCCATCGATATCTCGAAATTTTACCGGCGCATATACTTCACACATTATTATTCAGATATTATAAATTAAACGGTGCATTTAACCGGTAATTGGAACGGGAGAGAGAGAGAGAGAGAGAGAGAAAACTCGTTGAAATCGCCAATGTAATTTTTTTCGTCGAATTCAGATTTTCTCGATGTTCCGACAGAAATTTCACAAAATGGCAATTTTTACCTCCCGCGTGTGCGACACACACGGGGACGCGGATTTACAACAAATGATGTAACTCTTTTACAACATACACGTCATTTGGCGAAATTACATTATCGAGACGTGTCGCAAAGCAGCTAATTTCAACGAGCTCGCGCGGATAATGCATTTGATATATTTGACAATATAATACGCTAGAGAGAAAGAGAAAGAGAAACCGCGACACTCTATATAGCATCCAAATGGAACGCGATAAGTGTCGTGATAAAGTCATGACGCTAAACTATCTCGTCTAGACTGGAACATTTGAAACTTTAATGTGCAATTAAATATGTGCGTCGAAGAAGTTATCTCTCACACCGAAGGAGCGCTGGGGAACTATAAAACGTTATCAGCGCGGGTGCGCGCGAGCGCGAGCGCGAGCGCGAGCGCGATTGTCCTGAAACTTTTAGAAGAGACTGAACGATCGCGCGGGGCAACACTCCGTTATACGATCTCTCCGAACGGACTTGCAAAAGGTGTGTCCCGCCTGTGTGTGAAATATCTCAAATACCTCCGGGAGAATTGTGTTCCGATATATTTTTCGATACTTTGCGCGATTTCACAAAGAAACGTTCCACACAGCACTGTGATCCGACGAAACTAAATTTAAAAAAAAAACACCAAGAGAAAGGTATTGAAGATTTATTTAATAATAAAAAATCTTGAAGAAAAACAAATCTCAGGAGAATCAAAAGTCTGTCGCGCCAAATGGGATTTTACATGTGAAAATCGGATTACGAATGTAAAAAAAAAAAAAAAAAACTAACTTTATTGAGATTTCTAACGGGACATCCCGTAGATAAGCGTATAATCTGCGGCACGAAGAACGAATCCGGCCGTTTTCTCTTACCTGCCGACGTTTCAGGTGATTTATTGCGGTGCTGGATGTCTCATTTTCAGTAACACACAAACAAACGTATGCATGCACGCACGCACGCACGCACGCACGCACGCACACACACGTACGGCTGAATATAATAGACGGTCCGTCCGTTAAGAAACGAGAAAGAAATTAGTCGGAAAGAGGACCAGTCCGAGAGATTAGAGATTGAGAAAGAGCGATAGGAATCAAATGCTTTAAGTAAATGATCGCGTGAGTCATTTCCTTCGGTAGGATCTCGAACAAGACTATCGAAACTATCCCGTCGACAAGCGCGCCGCAGCGAGACAGAAAAAATATTCATAAAATAAATTTCTAAATAGGCGCTCAAGATCGTATCTGCTCAGATAAACGATACCGAGTTATGACGCGTGAAAATGCACTTAAACTAAAATATCTCTTTTGAAACTTGCTTAAAAAAAAAAAAAAACACCTTATTTTCGCTATCGCAAATCTCAATAGATCTCGATAAAACCGAGATCTATTTAAGATTCGATATGTACGTGAGAAATGTTTTTTTTTTTTTTTTTTTTTTTTTTTTTTTTTTGCGCGCAGACGTGCGATTCTTTTCATTCCTCGAGTATATAATTTTTCGCGCGAACATATCGCGCAGACGACCGGGCACGCGAAATGTGCTTTATCCGTCGTTTCGCGGTTCGATCTTACATCACGAGAATCGATAAATCGAACCTCGAAATGACTCGTAAGAGCGCCGGCGGCTTGCACCTCGCGGGCACGGCTTTACGGGTTTACAAATACGCGCGGATCAATTCCGGAGCTTTTTATCGTTCGGACTGACGTGGCGGCGATTCTGCAGCGCGAGACGCACACACGTCGATCAAATATTCCCGATGCATATTGCGATAATAATTCAGTTGCCACCGTCGCGACCGATCGCGCGGATCGTGTTCTCAGCCGAGGAAACACGAGTCAATTATCTCGTGCAAGTTTCTCGCGTGAGAAAAAACTGTGAATTTCGGTTAAATCAGAAAGAAACTTTGTTCCTAACTCCGCGAGAATATAATTATATTAACCCTTCGCTTGCAGACCGATTTACGAGTAAGACAGACTGGGTCTGTGAGGCCCACGCGACTTTAAAATCAATATTTTTCAATTTTGTTTTTTTAAATCGAAAGTTGAACGATTTCGCGTCGATTAAAAAATTGAATTGAAAAAATCTCTAGTGTGACGCGCAATTTTTGAGTGAATCTGAGAGACCCATGTCTGCGGGAGAAGGGTTGTATATGTACATAATTATATTTCATATTTGTACTTGAAATATATTTCAATATCAAATAAATCAAGCAAATAATTTTCTCGATTTTGTTCGCCTTTATTTCTAAATTGTCACGTGTGATTTACAAGGAAAATAAGTATCTTTTTCGAGTCACTTTAGAAATTAACTTCTGTTCAGCCACGGGAAAGTCTATAGTTACACGTAGCGGTTAAAATTAAATGTGTAATGTTGTTATCGAGTTTGCGAGATTTAATTTCGAATCTTTTCGAGCGAGTAAAACAAGTAGGAAATGTATTAAAATTAGTTCGCGTGCGACGAAAATTCGAGAAAGCGCGTACCTACAAAATTCGCTAATTTACTTCGGAATAAGATATTACTTTTGCTAAAAAGAAAAAACAGCAATTAATAATTTTGCAATTACCAAATCGCCCAAGAGTAACATCTATCTGTTAGATCGAACGTATAGAGAAAGTGTTCCGTGTTCTTTTTATATACGTACAAATACGCGTTTTCGTTGTATTTTTCTTCTCGGTCGAGTCAGCGCGCAATTTTTAAAATATCTGATGGTTTTTTTTTTTTTTTCAACGTCGCGCGAAATAACGCCAAAAATTCAGGATTTCTATGAAATTTCTCACGCACGCTTTAACGCTTCGCGACAGGAAACGCCATGAAATTTTCATGACCATCAAATTGAAACGTTGTAACATCACATCGTCGTCGCTCGCGAATGCGAGCCATAATTTTTTCGGTAGTAACCGGAATCATTTACCATGTCGTAAATAAATCAATTGCCGCGACCTTCAAGGCGTGAAAAAAATCACAGGCCTTGAAGAAACGAACTTTCGACGTTTCCTCTATCTTGATCTTTCGAAGCGTGTATACTTACGCGTTTTTAATCGAGAAAGAGAGAGAGAGAATAAATAAATGCTAATTGTTTTACATGCCCGTTCGCTTAGCACAGTTCGACAATTACATCTCGACTTGAATTACAATTCGGTGTCGTATATCAAACACACACACGGCGTGTGTGGTAGCATATCCGATTAAATATTCGGCCGGAAGAAACTTTCTTCGAGGCGGAGTATCACCCACCCGTCCGAGTTTTTTTTTTTTTTTGTTTTGTTTTTGTTTTTTTTGTTTTACCGCGGCACCTTGTAGATCCGCCGGAGATGGTTCTCTCGCGCGGCACGCAAAGCCGACAAAGATGCCTTATCGCGCGCAATTTATACTTCGGAAGCGACTACCGGGGATTTTGTAGTGTGTGCCGTGCGGAAAGTCTCGCGAAACTCCGGCAAATAAATTTCCGCGGGACGGAGGTCGCGTCTCGTGAGATTTATTATCAAAAAACATTCCAGATCCCGGCATAAAAGACGGCGGAGGAGTGGCCGCGACGCGACACTCATTGTCAGACGAAACGTGGAACAAGATCGAGGCTGAGATGATGTTTTATCGAATCGCGCACGTTTAACGCGCTCGTTAACGGAGGAAACGTGACGATCCCGTGCGGTGAGACGCGCGCGCAGATAAACGACGTTCTATCCGCGCGTTCCGCATCACGCGGAGCGATAATTGTTGAGCGAATCTCGTCGCGAGTTTTTTCATTTTTTATTACACACGTATATATGTATAATTTACACATATCTCGTCACTGAAACTCGAGCGATCGCGCGCGCTCGTTTAAAAATAATTTTCGCCGTTTCAGCCGTTTTTTCGACAAACGCCTGGCGCGGCAAAAATATTTGCGCCGACGGTTTTTTACACAACATCCTTTTTTCTTTTTTTTTTTTCTTTTTGAACGCCGTTTCTCTTCCAGAACCTTCGATTCGAACGGTAATAAAACCTAAAGTCCATTGTCGGGAAACACATCGGACACACATGTTTGAAGACAATATCTTTCCTTGATTTGACGCAACGCGCGCGATAGGAGAGCGCGCTCTCGAGTTGAAAACGCCTCGCCGTACAACACACAGGGAAGATTTTAATCGCCGGGGCCTCGGTGCAAATTGTATTACGAAAGAGCCGACCGTTTAGGAGTACAAAGCCGCGCGCGTGTGCACACACCGGCGAGTTCTTTCATCGGTCTTTTCTCGTCGAACTTTAAAAAAAGAAAAAAAAAATTATCTCCCTCGCATCTTCTCCGTCGCGGCTTGCGCAATTCAAAAACCAAAGTTCGCGATATAAATCATAAGCGTCGTTGGGATCGCGTAGGCTGGCAGCGCGAACACAACCGGTGCCTTGAATGCATAACTGCATTTCGCGAGGTTTTTCCGCTATCTCGCGGCGCCTACGATTTACGTAATGACGTCTCTCTTTCTCTCTCTCTCTCTCTCTCTCTCTCTCTCTCTCTCTCTCTCTCTCTTTTCCTCTCGAATAAAAGTACATGTGCCACTCCGGCGTGAATAATGCCCTCGAAACGAGGAACGCGGAATGAATTAGTCCGTGAGACAATAAATTAGCGGATAACACGCGGCTAACGATTTCCTAGAGGGGGAAAATGTCGCGAGGCGAGAGGAGCGTTCGCCCTCTCCCCCTCCGGTTTTGATTTCTCGCGGAACAAATTCCAACTCGTTTACAAAACCTGCTTAAGAAACAATAAATTTCTTATTTAAAAAAACAAAACAAAAACGTCGATGTGTTAAAAAGAATTAAGAGACAAAACAAAAAATGACACGCGTACACGTTTAACGCTTCGTATTTTTTACCGTGAGAGAGGTAGGGCGATTGCGCATATGCCGCGGAAACACAACAAAGTGTTAACGCGGCTGTTATTTGCCGGAAAATGAAAGACCCGCGCGCGCGCGCGAATATACACCGGAAAAACTCCGACCGTACGTCGGGCGATTGAAAAATGAACGCGCGATATTTCATATCCGCTTACCGCCCGCGATATTTATCCATGAAAAATGCAAATCACTAAATCCACAGGGAACTAGGAAGCGGGAGCGGGAAAGAGGAAGAAGGAGCGAGGGAAAAAAAAAAGAAAAAAAAAGAAGAGCGGAAGATTAAAATGGTATATCTATACGAGCGGAGCCCGACGAGAGCCGCGGTAAACGCGATTATTATGCATACGTATAACCTGGTATCGCGCCCGTCGTCGAACGCATACGCAATGCCGCTCGCATACATATGCGTCTCTTTCGTACATATGTAAAGGCACATACACAGACACACAGATGCACAGAACATACCGGCTGCAGAAAACCGCGACTTACCTGGAAAAAAAAAAAAAAAAAGAAAGAAAAACAGAGATTCGCGCGTGAGAATAATTGGCATTGGCCAATTATTTTTCGTGGCCTAAAATCGCAACGCGCGCGCATATATTACACAGCGTTTTGCTGCGCCACAAAAGGCTAATCGATAATTTTCTCTCGAATATTCATTGAGTTTTTTTTCTAGAGAGACCACACGCGCACGATCAAACATCCAAATAATAAAATATGTAAATTAAGGATATAAATTTGCGAATACCGCGATGGCGTGTCTGATGTATTTCCAAAAAAAAAAAAACCTCAATTTATTTGTTTACTTCGTCGGATTTTTAGGAAGAATCCTCGGACCTTGGAGGAATCGGGAAACGTGATCGCGCCGCTACAGTCCCTTAAATACACACCTTCCCTCTCTCACATTCGCCTCACGTGAATAATCGTGTTTTCCCGAGCGTCACACGTCTCGCGCGGTGGTGACGTATTCAAACATCATATATCCAAACCAAGTCCGCGAATTCGCTTCGCGGGAAATCGCTCTCCCCTCCCCCCCCGACTTCCCTTCCCCGCGCGATCGATTAATGAAAGAAGCCGCCAATTCGGTGTGTTACGACGTAACACACGCGCCTTTTCCGTTATACTTCTCGTAAATACAGCCGCGGCTTGGCCGCCGGCCAAGAGCACACACTGAGCAGAACAGAACCCCGCGCGCTCCAATCGAGAATCGAAAATAATCGTCCCCTTCTTCTCCTTGCCCTTCGCGCGCGAAAACTAATAGATCTCGACTGATGAGTAACAAATCGCGCGTGCGATGTGTGTGAGGAAAGAAAACTCTCCGAAATCTCTGCTTCTTCGTTTTATGCATTTTTTTTTTACCGCGCTTTGATCGGAGGCGGCGAAACGTGATGACGATAGAAAAAAGAAAAAAAAAGAAAGAAAGAAAGACGCGCATTTTACTAGAGATATCGCTCGACGTGCGCGCTTTCGAAACATTACAAATGAAATATCGGAAGAATTTAAAAACCAGCCGCGGCGCGACTGCATAATCTTATCGTTATTATTCCAAAGCAGCAGGAAGCGAGAAATGAACGCGCACACCGGCGCGGTTGTTTTAATTTACTGCCGACCATTCGTTTCGCGTATATAAAAGTTTTTCGACGAGCGACCGTCGCGCGTTATCGCGGATGTGTGTTTGACCTGAGCAAACCCTGCATCACGCCGCATAATGAATGAGCAGCATCAGGAAACGTGCACACGCGCGTGCGTAAAATGTCAAAAACGGATACAAAATAAAAAAGCTACGCGAAGGAGTTAAAAATAAATTATGTCATCGAAAAAAAGTATCAAATTTCCCTGATCTTACGCAATAAAATAGCCGTTTTCATTATTATCTTTTGTGTGTGTGTGTGTGTGTGTCAATGTCACGTCGCGCGCTTGATTGCCGTAATTTTGGAGAAGTGGTTTTGTATTTTTCCACGAGTAGGTGTTGATTCGAATCGCGCGATTTAAACCTCGACCTTTCCGCTCACCTGGAAAAACACAGACCTAAAAAAAAAAATCAGGTAAATCCCGAGTCAATTTTAAAACAGACGCGCGGTTTTATTACCGCGCGTCAGTCCGCGCGGCGTGTTCGTCGACAGATCATGATCGTTTTTCATAATAATAAATAAACGCGAGTTTCGGATCGGCGGCGATTGTGCGGCGATCGCGCGAGAGCGACAGTCCGCTGCGCGGACGAAGAAGAATTATATTCCCGTTCGCGTCTGAAGATTCGCTGATGCAGGTAGGCGTCGATGACGCGTAGGCGCGTAGACGCGTGTGTGTTCCCGTCGATTTAAATATTTAAACTCGCGTCTCGGTTTAAACGCGCGCGGCTGCGAAGCGCGCGGCATCGTCGCCATTATTCGCGAGTAATAATTCCTCCGTGTCGGTGGATAAACGCGGCCACGGTGGAAATTAGCCGGTCGTGAATCATCGCCGTTACCGCAAAGCAGCTCTCTCGAATTTTTATAAGCGTCGTCGCGCACCGAAAGACGGAAAAAAAGAAAAAAAAAAGTTTTCGCTCGCGTATTCGATGAATAATTGAGACGGTTTCCGGTGAATTTTATTATAAAAACGACGAGCAGGAAAATTCTCTCAGAAGTTTCTCGATCGATCGCGAGTCTAAAGCGAGTCGTATTATAGTCGCTCGTCGAGATTGTAAAAGATAAAGAAATCAACTTGTAATTTATCTAAAAATGATTGAAATTTAAAAGAAATTAAGTCAAAATTAATATTAAATTATTATAATGTTCGGTGATTATCAATATTTTATGACTAAAATTTATGATGTCATTTTAAAAAATGATATCACAAATTGTCTTTTATTGTCTAAAGATACAAATCATAAAGATAATGCTATCAAATCGTAACAATGTAACAACACAAACTATATTTAATAACTTGTTCTGTGTGTGTGTGTGTGTGTAGGTCCAAAAAGAAACACTTTCTACTACGTATAATTCTATTTTGAGATGACTCATTCATTTTCCCGAGATTCGATCGTTAATTCCTCGATAACGCTAATCACATTAGATAACGAAAAGAAAAACCTTCAACACAAATCGAAAGCTGTCGTCCGAATAAATTACTTGATCATTAAACACTCGGAGATTTCTCAATTTCCGACGACACAAAATCCACACGATTCGTGGCGATCGCGCTTCGACCTTCCGCGCAGTCATCGCCAGGTAGACGCCGAGTCGCCGGATCACTTCGCTCGGCGGATAATTGAAATTGCGCACGAGCCAAGAAAACGAGGGAGCGGAGCGGCGACTCGGGCGAGAAGCGGAGAGAAGACGAGGGAGAAAGATACCGGGAATCGTTTCTCCCGGTTGTGATGTGTTTAAACCGCTTGCCAAAGTTTCCCCACCATCGCGGAAAACTCATTCATGGATCCGCGAAGGTTCGCGCGCGCTGGCGCTCTTATTGAGTCCGCGACGCGAACTACGTAAAATGCGCAGAAAATATATCGGTCAACGTATACGCGTCAGCCGTTGGATTAATTTACGTTACGAGAAATCACAATCGTACACACACACAGATTCAATCTCTTTCCAAATATCGATTCAATCTCGTTCTCTCTTAAATCAATTTCAAGGAAAAGGATATTTAAAGGATAGTTTTTCATCAAATTAAGATTTTAATTTAAATAAATGTTTCGCGTAATTTTCCTCCTCGCATTTATCATCGTTTTACGCCGCCCGGGAAGAAACGACGCGAAGCTATTTTACGCGATTCTCCGCGGAAAATTGCTGTTTCCGAAAGAGAGAGAGAGAGAGAGAAAGTGCAAGCTATAATTACATGGAGTATATACACACGCTACGCGTGTGTCTCGGGAGAGAGAGAGAACTTAAGGGCTGGTAGACGGGTAGATCCGCTTTTATTTTGACAGAAGGCATTTCGCTCGCGCGCGTATAAAACCCCGCGACACCGAGCCGCCGTCTTTCAGTTGGAAGGCGCACTCGACTATTTTAGCCGCGAAATAACTCAGCCGAGGGCTCAGCCGAAAGAGTCGCGCGAGGGCACACACACACACAGAGAGAGAGAGAGAGAGAGAAACGCGAGGCGTGAGAGAGAAAGAGAGGAGGAGAAGACCTAGAGGAGAAAGAGAAGAGAAAAAGAGACGAAAGAGGAGGGTAGCGAGAGAGAGAGAGAGAGAGAGAGAGAGAGAGAGAGAGCGTGCCATGATATGTGGGTCCTAAAGATAGAGCACCCGAAACAACCATAAACCTTTTTATTTCACTCGCCACGGCCGACGTGCGTTTCTGCCGAGATCTACACTCTCCGTGCTCGCTGGCGTGTAAACCGCCGCGTCTCTCTTTGTTTTCGTTCGTTCTTTTTTTTTTTTTTTTTTTTTTTTTTTTTTTTTT
>QVNW01003641.1:0-10515 GCA_014825475.1 Pseudomyrmex flavicornis
AAAAAAAAAAAAAAAAAAAAAAAAAGTTCTGGGATTCATCCGGGAGTTATCTCGCGGCTAACGGCGGTTCTAAGATTATCATCTGCAAGATGATCGTCTGTGAGGTTCTGGCTCTTGAAGCGAAGAGTAACCCCCCCCCCGTCTTCGTAACCAACTCATCTCAAGTTTAGACTCGAGCTCCTCCGTTGGGAGGATCCGCGCGCGCATTCCCTTGTTTTTCGTTTTTTTGGCTTGAAGATGAGCCCAATGAGAGGAAAAGGGAGAGAAAATCTGTCCCCGATAAAGGGAAAAAACAGATCGTGTATGTGTGTGATGTATTACACCGCTGAAAGAGGTCGTCTTCGAAAACGCACATGTGGGAGCGAAGAGAAAAAACAACGATTCGAATTCGAAATTTTGCGCTTGTGCTACGTACGATACAAGCCCGACGCCGGCCGCCGGCTTTTGTCGTCCTTGCGCGTCGATCAATTGAGAATCGAAGCGAAACGAAGACGCAAAGGTAAATCATCGATCTGTCTCGGAGTGACGATACTTCAAATTGCTTTCATTGCAAACAAACGAAGACGCGAAGCGTAATGACGGCGCGCAATGACGCACTTGGATGACATTCGAGTTCATTGCATGAAATTATCGATGACACTCGAAACATTGATTGACCGGATCTCTTCTCGCAACCGAATTCCGTTTTACGGGGATTATCTTTCTTTCTCTTTTCTCTCTCTTCCGTCGCAAATAATCTAGATTAAGAATAGATGACACCGTATACACAAACGCCGGCGTTGCTAAAGACAGAGAAAGAGAGAGAGAGAGAGAGAGAGAGAGAAACTGGATCGGATGTATAAATATATATTTCCACGATAATCGTACGACGTTGTAAAGCTGGTATGCAGGTTGGCGCGAAAAATAATTGCGGTTCTTGAACAAAGTTTAAAATTAGCAAAATTATGTTCGCGCCACTTGTTTCAAACTTCGATAAAATTCGCAATTATATTCTTGCACCAAATTGACGTAACAGCGCATCTGTCTCTTACGTCAGAATAGTGATTACAGTTGTTGTATCACAATTGTTGCAACTTACAGTCAATTGTCACATATTTTGTCATTAGATTATTACAGTTGTAAAAAATCAAACAAAATAAATTTAATTCAGCTGCTTCGTTTTTAATTCAGCTGTTTGCCGAAAACTCGGTATCGCGTTTTTTTTAAGATAGCACGGATCAATATTTGGACAGCTTGCATCTCGTCGGAGAGGTGATCGGAGATAGAAAACACACACACACACATACTCTAATTGCTCTCGTACGCGCGCGCAATATATGTGGATTTAATATTAAATACCGAAACAAATAATATTGTACAAAGTTCCGCTATCCCGGTCGATATTTATCGCGATATGTAGTCTCGATATTTTTAGAATGTTTGATTGAAGTTGCGCGTGAAAATTTAATACGCACAGATTTTTTTTTTTATATGAGAGCGCGGATTCCTCAGCGAGAGAGGAGGTATATAATAAAACAATGCGTGAGAGAGAGAGAGAGGCTCCGGTTATATCGAGCGAGCAGTGACCGGTTGACCCAACAATACGTCGTTTACTTATAGTTTTGCGCTTATTATATCGCGCAAAAAGAGGCATTCAGGTGACTGATATCGATTCGATTCTCGATTGTTAATAATTTCTTCGCTTGTCCTTTTTTTTTTTTTTTTACCCGTCGTCTTCCGCGTCGTCTTAACGCGGACTTTTTCCGAAGTTCTTTCTCATTTCGCGTTCCTCGTTTTTCCAACGAGCAGAAATTGCTCGCGGAACGAACTAAAATGACAAAGAGACAATCGAGAGAAAACTATCGGGAAAACAAAGTTTCTCGCTTTTCCCGTCGCATTGCGATTTTATCGGTTGCTCGCGCGGGTAGTAACGAGGCAACTATTTTTCCTTTTTTTTTTTTTTTGCTTACGGATCTAACGGATGTTTCGATGAAAATGTTATTTTAAGATTGGAACTTGTAAGGGGAGAGAGAGAGAAAATTTCTGAGAAACAAAACGCGCCCGTTAATTGACACAACTCCTGGTCTGGATCGCTTTGGTTGATCGAATAATCTTCGATGAACGGTGTTACGTAAGACTCGCGCAAAGATATGATAAATTTTAATCTGCTTATTGCATCGTCGATCTCGTCCGGTGCGAGAGTACGCGCGTTAAATCGATCGCGAGTATATTTGTACACGCGGCGAATAATGGCTCATTGTCACCTAAGGAAACTCTCTCTTTCTCTCTTTCTCTCTCTCTCTCTCTCTCTCTCTCACATTCAGTCACTGTCAACTATGTCATACGCTCAACTATGCGGATCGATATGATCCGCGGCGCGATCGCGTTTACCTCCGATGTGGATTTTGCGATAAGATTCCACTAGTTTTTGTCTCTCTCTCCCCGAGAAATTATCGATTGTAAATTGTTTTTCTCGACGAAATTCGCGTGAAAATCCCGATAAGAAAAGATAACGCGGTGGTGTCTTGTCGCAACCGACAATTTCTTTTTGTTTCTTACTCCTTGATTCGATATAAAAGAACGGCGACAGCTCGCGTTCTCTCTCTCCAGTGAAACTTCGTTTTTAGCGACGCGATAATCTCGCGCGGCAAAATCCATCCACCGGTTGGACCGGTGTCAATTTTTGTCTTGTTCGCCGGAGCGATGCTGCTATTCTTAAACCGTACGTTCTAAACGTTCATCGCGCAAATGAAAGTGGACCACATGTACGAATTAATGAGACAGTCCCTTACGGGTTATTTGCGGAGCGGGAGGCTTTATCTCTCGAGTGGAAGCGACGGATAAGTGACAGCGAGCGGTAAACGCGAAATGCAAATTGGATCTCGATCATTTGTGTATCGCGCGTGTTGTCAATTCTGTCCCTTCCAACGTCGCGACGTCTTCTCAACGTCCTCGTCGCCAATTATCGCCGAAATTATCCGCGAAAGAATTCGATCTTCAATCAATTTTTTGTATTAATTTTCTCCGCGTGTCGTTTTAAAAAATCTTCTATCGAATGTAAAAACAATTTCACGATCGATTATCAGACTCACAACTTGCAGGATGACTAATCGTATAGGTCGTCCGGAGTTAATCTAATGGAAGGCTGTCGACTCGGGCGGTTGTATCGAATGGACCGGTCGGTCGGTCGAGCGTTAGAGAAATCAGGAAACTCGTCAAGGAAGGTCGACGGGGAACGAAGGTTGCGACTTTTAATCTTTAACGAGCGATTCGTTCGTCTTCAAGATCGCGACCTTCGTATAATAATACAATTATTCAATCAATATGCTTCAGATATGACTCATAAATTGCTTGTCACAATAATGTTTTTTCCCACGTTTGATCGCGATATCATTACGGCCGCACATTAGCGAGCTGCAACGTCATCTAATAAAAGAGCGCGTCCGAGTTTTATCTTATCAACTGTTTATACAAACTGCAACAATTGATTGACGTGCGCGCGAATTAAACTTTCCCGCGCACGTGTCTCGCGCGATTTAAGTATTTCTTCGTACGCGCGCACAAACACACACACTCGATTTCGCTAATGTCTTTACACAGAAGTTGCATCTTCAGGTGTCGAGACGCATGTTCGTTTATATCGGCGGCACTTTGTGTGTAAAGACAACGGAATCGAGCTGATGGCGTTTTCGCGGAATTACGTGGAATTGTAATTGTCTGTGTTGCGCGCGAGAAAAATAGGTGAATGCTGCTGCAACAAGCGATTGTACACATGCGAGAGGCACAATCTTGCCAGTCGCAAGGACGAAAAATGTTGGAAATTTCCGACGCGATTAGAGATTAGTTGCAGGAAAATGAGAGAGCGACGTCGTTAGCCGTCGTCTCGTTACAATACGCTGTAATTAACGCGCCGACGTAAAATGTCATGTACACGTGACGTTACGCAATTCGCGTAATAGTTTTGTTTTTTTTTTTTTTTTTTTTTTGCAACGAACTAATGTTTGATTCTCTTCTTTTTAGCGCGCTCGAACAAACGGACGTGAAAGATCCAAGTGAATTAGTTCCTGCACGAACATCGGATCGGAAAGAAAAATGCAGAAGTGCACCAGGTCGGATTTAGTCGAGGTCATTTATAAGGATGTTGTCATCATAGGTGAGCACGGGATTTAATCTCTTTTCGAGGATTTTCGAGTTACCTCGAGAAGAGATTTATAATATCTCGACAGTTAAACGAAAATGCAAAATACAGCATCGGAGAACTTTCGTGAATTCAACTTCGTTATTTTAAAAAATTAATAGAATAATATTCTATATAATAAATAATAGAACAATATTAAATTATATAAAATTAAATAAATAAAATAATATTAAAAAAAAAAAATGTATATTTGATTTTCAGGAAACGGCCCTAGTGGGATATGCTTGTCATACATGCTCGCCGGAAACTGGCCTTACTACACGGGCGAACCTCATCCGACCGACGATATGTTAACCGCGCGATTGCAATTCTGCTACGGGATCGGCAAGGAGCGCGGCGACATGCCGAACAGAGACGCGACCAACACCGACCTGACCGCAAACAAGCAGCATCAGTGCGGCAAAACGCGTGAAAGCGGGCTGGCACACGGCACGCGCTACAAACTCGAATGCCTGTCCACCGGTATGGAGGGTAGAGGCTCCGTTCGACCAATATCTCTCCTAATGGATCAGTTGCAGCATCCGAGCGTGGACGCCGGCTTGGACGTACCGTCGCTTTTGAAGTGGTATCCGGCCGAAGGGGATCCCGAACACAGAGTGATAGACCACGTTGTTCTTGGCAAAGGTCAACCTGGTGGCTCGTGGCAGGTACGTTTTTTTTTTGGTTTCAAGTCTGTCGCGTTTTAATAAATTTTATTGCTCCTCTTTCTCGCGCGCTTACAAGCCGCTCGAAACTGTTATTCAATCAAGCAAGTTTTCATCTTTTCTTTTACTTGCTATTTCTAGTACATGGATCCTGATGTGTTGACTCTCAGTCTGAGCCGATGGATGTCTCTTCCCGATTTGGATCTGAGGCACTGGGAAAAACTCGTCCAGGCCGAGCAGTTGGAAAGATCGGCTTCGGCCGCGAATAAAGACGCGCAGCAGGAAACACTGAGCGTTCACAAAACGTCCAGTCGAGTTCCAGTCGGTACCGTAGCTGCTTATTACAAAGATTACGTGCACAGAAAGGGCTTGACGCAATATTTCCGATGGTACGTGACGGATTCGCGGTTGCATACGAAATTCGTTTGCGGCATGAATTCTTTACGAAAACACTTTTTTGTTGCAGCGGGACCACAGTCACTTCACTTGAATCACGCGAATGCAAGAAAGGATACAATTGGATCGTGGACGTGAAGGACAATAACGGAGAACGATCTCAATATCGATGTAAAAAAGTGGTCCTCGCAACTGGCACGACCGAATTGTCGAACCGTCTAGGTGTGCCGGGAGAGGATTCGAATCCCGATTGGGTGATACACAATCTGAAAGATCTGGAAACCAAATTATTAGATCTGATTAATGAGCAAGGTATGTGTGAAAAAAAAACATGCGAGATTTAAAAAAGTAGAGAAAATATTTGGATTTGACACTCACTTGGAAAAATCCATTGACCGCAGGCGAGGAGTCGAGTGACGAAGACACGCTACCCGTGCTGGTAGTCGGAGCTGGTCTTAGCGCAGCCGACGCGATCATAGCCGCGCGGTGTCGCAACATACGCGTGCTGCACGCGTTTCGCAGTTCTCCGCTCGATTGGGACAAGGCGAGGGCTGAAAGGGTGACCACTTCCTACGATCGTCTACAATCTCTACCGGATTCCGTATATCCGGAATATCACAAGGTGTACCAAATGATGGCGGACGGAGGAATAAATTATCCTTTGTATCAGTCACTGCCGGGATACAAACTGGTCAGTTTCAATAGGAACGACAGTGATAAGAACTCGGGGGGAACGGTCGTCCTGTCCGATCCACACGGCGGACTGCACGTGTTTCAAGTGTCCTTAGCGGTTATTCTTATTGGTAAATATTTTCTTTGTACATATTATTAACAAAAGCAATATGCACAAACTTGTCACTAATTGGTTGAATATTAAATGGGATGTAAAAATTGTTATTTTAGGGTACAAACCGGATCTGTCATTCTTAAAAGACAACGGCGTAGGTCTGGGTTGTCACGAAGACAAACCGATCGATGGTAAATCGAATCCGATTAAAGTCGATAATTACACGTACGAGGTGGTAAATGCATCAACAAAGGGACTTTACGCGATAGGACCTCTGGTCGGCGACAATTTTGTTCGCTTTCTCTTGGGTGGCGCGTTTGTAATTTTGTTAAATATTCTGAACACTATGCAGAGATCTGACAGTCACTCCCACAAGCCAATTGTGTCTTAGCGAACTTGGTTTACATAGAGATATATCGACAAATCGAGAATCGTATGATTTCTCCCTTGCTCAATTTGAAAAATCAATCGTTTAATTTTTAATATTTATATAAGAAAGAAAATTGCTGCAAAAATCCGTTTGTACAATTTACACTACTGATATTATTTTTGTATTTCTTTCTCTACGCGTGATCCATGCGTGACACGAGAAAACTTGATGTGTTTTTCTCGAGTGTACGTTAAGTTCACATTATGTACATACAAAACACACTATTTAATTGTTTCGAAATATCTTCTTCAGCGAAAAGCGAAGAAAGAGCGAGAGATTGCTCAGTCTCTGTGTCTTCGAACAATAAAATCACATGCGGAAAAAAGATGACAATTCAAATGCTACGTCAGATTCATTGTGTTTTAAAATCTGCGTTTTGAGCTTTTTAACATTCCACTTGACGGGAACTAACTTAACGGAAATTAAATAATTTTCTATCGATAATAACATCAATACGCGCTATATTATAATCTTTTTTTTCTAATATATCGCATAATTGTTTTTGTCATCTGTAAAATTTTTCTTGCATTATCGGCAAATGCATTTGTCATTTTTTTTTTTTCAATTAACACACACAAGATAGGTAACAAAAAATGACTTTCTTTAGAAGTGCGACACCTAAATAAGTGTCACAGACCATCTAATACTTATCAGATGTATTTTTAACGTAGTTCAATCTACTCCGCCATAATATACCTCTGCATCTCTTATATACTAATAAGCTGTGATTACTTTAGCGGAATACGCTTCATTATCAACATAAACAACATATATAATGTATTATATATAATACATACCTTCCTAGAGTACAAACTGTTTCCACGAAACATTTTTTATTACTTCTGTTCACTTAGAAGTAGAAATAATAATAATTATTATTATTTATATAATTTGCGATTTTATTGTCAGATTTCTTTAATCTCAACATGCGTGTTGAAATGCGACGATTTTTGATATTTTTATCACGCTTTAAATTACATGAACATTTTTATACTTGATCTTTTCATGATATGTGAACATTGAGAAATTATTTTATTTTATGACATCATCAAATATTTGTTGCGCAAAACTTTACGATATATCTCAACACACATGTATTATAATAATAAGCCTAATTGCATTTGACACAACGTAATGCGTGTTACAACAAACATGAGATACACATACCTGTAAAGCAAAAATATATATTGTACATAAAAAAAGAATTGAAACACAATTTATAACAATTTATAGTAATAGTGACATAATGCGTGAGATTTTTAGAAGTTTTATTGATAGAAATATTAGTTGAATGATGTTTACAGGGATGAAACGTACGTATAAATAAGAAAATTTACTTAACATGCGCAATCTGTGATAGAAATTGTAATGTTCAAGAAATTGCAGTAAAAAAAAAAAAAAAAAAAAAAAAAAAAAAACACATATATATATAAACAGAATGGTATAATTACTTTATTAAAGAAAAATATTAAAACACTATAAAAGTTTCTTAAAAATGGTCACATATGTGTTACAGATAAATATCAAAATTTATTACATATGTATAAATACAAAAAAAATATAAGCAGCACTTTTTCTTTTATTATTAGAGAACGATCTTATTTGAATAACAATTGGATGATTATAATGTTTATAAGAAAAGTTTAGTACAGATATATATAAGGTCTTGCTGCGATATTTGTTCTATCGCGATTACATTTGTAAATAAAAATAATTTACTACTTCTCTGTGCCTATATAAAAATATACAGTCGTATGAAATAAATAAGTTTGTTATATTTGCATATTTATATAATAATATTTAATATATACACGTATTACACAAGAATTAAAACGTGGCTACATCTCCTGAAAAACATTTGCATTTTTATATTGTGAATAAGTTTTAAAATCAGAAGATTAATGCCACAGTGATATAAATAAATAATTAGTTATCGAATTAATTCATTAACAGACATGCTTTAAATATATATATGCAATCTTACGAATGTTTTCTTTTTGTTTTACGTGTATACACTTGAGAGAAAACTTGCGCACATACTGTTTTAAAAAATACTTTCCTTTTCATATTACTATGTATAACAGGTTCTCGTTATAGACGTTTTAATTTTATGGAACACGATAAATGGCAACAAGTTAAAATTCTGAAAATAAGAATAACAATACGACCTTGGAGATGGCAAAGAGCTGTTGCAGATATTTCAGCCGAATATAAATGACGTAAAATTTTAATTAAAAAATTTATATATCGATTTTATATATATTATATATGCTCGTCCAAATTATATAGTTTTACTTTTTACCCTACAGCTTAAATATGATGAACAAGAAACTAAGTAATATGATAGCCGCCGCGAGAATCACGATGCAGTACAGCTTTTTATTAGCCCTTTGGTAAGAATCGGCTTTCTTTAATTGTTTGTAACCCTCTTGCACCTTTACCTGTGTCTGTTCGATATTATAATCAATTCGATCTAAAATAGTACCCTGATCCTGCACCATCACTGCAAGATCCTACATGGAAGAGAAAAAATTATTCACTCTAAAATTATTCAATTCTATATGTGAAATAATGTAACAATGTGTTTTTTATACACGCACACAATTGTACAAAAAAAGATTTTGCATTAAATGTCAATTCACCTTGAAAATATGTTTTAAGTCTGCTATACTTTGGACTATGCTTCCAATTTGCTCTTCTCTCTCTAGAGCTACTTTCATTCTATTTTCAGGTTCTTCCAATTGCAACAAAACCGATTCTTGTCTCTGTTCGCTTCTCTGCCAGTAATCGTTAGTTGCTTCGTTCGATTCCGTTACCCAAGAATCTGTTGCTATGTTATCCAAAAGAGATTGGTCTTCCGCGAAAAACTGACTGTTTCTCTCTTCTCTCGATTTCATTTCTATAAAGATTTATTTGAATATAATATAAATGTACAGCTCACACATTTATGAATAGTATTTTATTATATCGAGATCTTTTCAATCTACGTGAGAACATACGTGTGAGGTAATGATTCTGTGCTTGCCTATACCGAAGACCCAATTCCTGCAGAGCAGTCGAAAGGGCCATTACCGCACTTGCGGCTAGTCGACGTTCCGCAGGTTTGCTTTCGTGTCTGCCGGCCGATTTGATTGTTTGTACTTGTCTATAGCCATTGGAAAACGAACGTCCAATTTCTCGAGTTAGTTGTTCCATTTGTCGTTCTTCCTGCGAGTGACGATTACAGGCATATTTTAAAATCTCTCTCAACTTCAGTTATTTTGTGGGACAACAATCTTACTTGATTGATACATTTTCTTTTTAACGATAAACAACACTTGTGGAACGGTTATTCGAAATCCAGCTATTGATGTATTTAACAAGCGACAGGTCCCAGCAATTCAAACAAACCTGAGACGTGTCGTCCAAGGTGGGTCTGGTGAGCTGCTTAGAATGCAGCTCGACCAGGGTATCAATTTTCACTCGTAATCTGCTCAGAATGTATTGTGCCTCTTCTAAAGCATCCGCCCAAGCAGGCGGCGCGCTGCTGTCCGTTCTGACACCTGTGAGCTCGACACTGTCGGAAGCTCCGGAATCCGAGTCCACCAGTGCCACACGCTCGTTAAGATTCTAAAAAATCCGAATTGGGGTTGATTTATATGAGGAATCGCAGAACGCGAAGAGTAATAGAAGTTTTTATTGGAGCATCAGACAAGGTTATGTGTATATACGTACTTGTTCGGCATAGATGCGTCTGCTCTGCAGAGCATTATTCCTCATCAAAACAAAAGGCTCGGTCAGATTCCTCGTAGCCATTTTTTTAGCAGTTACGTTTCCCTTATCACAACGCAAAACATACAACCTGTCGTCGTCATTTCATCCCGTCTTTTCCTGAACCGCGTCGCCGCAACGCGCTCGATCAGCTGTCATCTTGAAACAGCTGATCGACAGATTTGTCGGTTAGTGTTCAAGATGACCGTTCAGAAACGCTGTTACTTTTTCTCATTATTTTATTACATTATTTCCAACTTCACATCTGTATTGTTGCATAGATTTGAAGTTTAAATGTAAGTCCAAAAAAAAAAAAAAAAAAAAAAAAAAA
>QVNW01003642.1:0-22797 GCA_014825475.1 Pseudomyrmex flavicornis
ATAGTATTAACGATAACGGAAAGTGTCCTTAACATGTGGTTCTATTTAAAACGCACTACGTCCTGTAGGTTCGAATTTCTTTCTTCTTTTTTTTTTTTTTTTTTTGAAAACATAGACGTATTGGGTGGTGGCACTAAAGAAACTCTCGCTCCTTTCTTCTTATCAAAGTGTAAAGTGGAAAAATGTTATCGCGATACGACAATTAACAAGAAAAACTTATTAGATTAAAACTAAAAGCTTATATAGTCGATACGTATAACATAGCAAAACTATATAAATGTAAAAATATAATATGATGTTTTTTTATATTTTTCTACTGATGATATATTTTTCATCAGACAGAACCGTAAGATTATTAAAATATATTTTGATTTTTCAATAAGCTATGCCTTAACTTTAAATTATGATCGATCCATTCGAATGTTCGGAACTTTACTAGTAAAAACAACGTTCTTTCAAAGAGTCCTTTTTTTTGTATTCTTTCACACGCGCCGCACTTAATCCTGAGCCTGAGCCTTCAGTCATTTAGACCCGGTTATTCGATACGACTAATGGTCACGACACCCGTAATGACCGAATAACATGTCCAAAATGCCGACGATATTTGGGGATGCGTTTCGCCGTCAATTTTACGAAAATCTCAGACAGATGTCTGAAAAAGTACAATAGTTGTTATTCTGCAGAGCTTTGGTATGCTCAAAATTTATTTCGTAGACGCTGGATAAAACTTTCAAGACGTTTGTTTGCATTTGTCTCGAATTAAGTAGAAAATAATTTTATTACAATATTACTTCCACAATATAATCACAATTGTATGATAATATAACAATTATATGATAATATGTTAAAGTGTGACGTAATTGCAATGTACAAACATATGGTAAAAAAACCATCATTATTTCAATTTTGCTTTGGTGAATCGCGGCAATCGACCAAAATTGCAATTGATTCAACCGACTCTGCCTTTGCACCAAAAAAGAATTTTTTTTTTTTCGCGAAGGGAAAGAAGAAACGACGACATCGCGGCTATACCAACAGGACTGCGCACCGCAGCCGAAAACTCGTAAAGACGAGATTGCCTGCTCGTTTTACGATCCTTCTATCGCGTTTTCTGGATTATTTGAGAAAATGGAATTCTTTGTGAGCGCCCGAGTCGAGTGGTTTTGGGAAAAGCCGCGCACGGAGAGGAGAGAAGGGGTGAACGGGATAAAACTATTGCAACGCGCGCGAGGGCGACGATCCGACGGTAGGGGAAAGACGTAAAGTGCAGCATCCACCAGCCAGTGGCGGTTCGAGAAAGCATACAGCTAGAAGTGGAAAAAGTGAGGGAGGGGGGTGAGAATCGAGAACGCAAAGTGGAGGCGAGTAAGAGCCGGCTCTAAAATGCAAACCAGCCGGAAAATCGTAAAAGCGAAAATGTTACAAATGTAACAGCCCGCTCGCGGTCCGCCCTGCTGTCTCCCTCTCCCCTCCGCTCCCTTCGCCACTACCCTCGATGGGCGTTGCGGGGTCGCAACCTGCGCGTAGAAACTGACGAAAAAAAAAAAAAAAAAATCGCCGAAGAGAGTTCGCGGGGGCGAGAGTAGGTAGGGAAACGAGATACCCGCTCGCATTCGTCAAGCGTTTTATGGCGGCCTGGCGTGTTTCTTGAGCCCGAGGAGACCCGGGAAAAACGCCCGACGAGAAAGGGCGGAGGCCTTGTAAAAAGACCGCTACGAGTGAATGTCTCGCACATTTTGTCGCCATCACACGCTGAACTATATTTCTCTCTGCCTCTTTTTTTCAGAAACGCGGATAATGGCAAGACTTCTAAGACTTTCTGAGGCTGAAGAAGGCTCATGAGATACGCTCTTCGATCACCGGGGATTAAATTCTAAAACGGCTTTTCAAAAGGCAAAAGGTTTCTCGACACACGTATACAACAGCAGGATATTCTTTTCTTGTAGGCTTTTTCGTCATCTTACAAGAAATTAAAGAACGGACAGAAGAATCGGACAATGTTCGTAGTGATTTGACATAATTCTGTTGACTTTCAAAGAGCGAGGAAAATCAGGTAATCATTCATCTCGAGGGCGCGATCACGGCCATTCATACTATCAATTACTGTCATATTTAAAAACACATTTGTATATAAAATAACACCGAGATAAACAGGGCTGAGAAAACAAGCTATCGATAAGATCTATAATATTCTTCAATGAAATTTGCTTTGAAACTGCACTTCGTGAATATGTCAATAATAAGATGAAAAAGACTAATACGAGCAACAAGATGACTCAGTTGTAACTTGATCAGACGTCCGACTCATGGACCGAAACGTCTGATTAAAAGTTACAATTAAATCATCTTTATACACAAACATCCAGTATTGTTGCTCGTATTGGCAGTTCGCCTATTATTATTGAAATTTGCTCTAAAAGGAATAATCATCTCTCATTAATCGATACAGTATGCTTCATGAAGGCTTTGTTTTATGACATCTTTGTAGTTATATATTTTCTATTGTACATATTGTGTTACAATCCACTTTACTTTTATGTTGATAAAACATTTGAGAGAGAGAGAGAGAGAGAGAGAGAGATTATGTTGCAATGAAAGAAGCGTGTACATATGAAAGAAAGTTGCATCGGACTGAATGTGATTTAGGATCAATTGCATCCGCGACCAGCGATCGGACGTGACCGGACGGCCGGCACCGCGCGAGCGTCGTAAATTCATTAATAAATTACGCGAGCCAATTATAATTCTGTCCAATTCCGTGGCGGGCGTGTAGCTAATAAATCACGACAAAGTAACGCGAAAGCGAAACCGAGAAAGGGAGGGAGAAACGGCGAACGTGAAGAAATGAAAGAAAGAGTGAGAGAGAAAGAGAGAGATGGAAAATTCATTGTGTACCGACGAAGGCCGATGAGAAGTTCAACTTCCCACTTCTGAACGACGGATGAATGAGAGTGTGATCAATCGCGGGAGATAGCGAGTAGAAAAAAAAAAAAAAGAAAAGAAAAAAATACACATCTGACGCGCTCGCGACGAATTAAAGAGACAATTCCCGAGAAAGACTTCCGGCAGATTTTAGTCTGTGCGTTTCATCAATGTGTATCAGCTTTTGAGATCGTATGTCGCGGCGCTTTGTGATAATAAATATTGACGACGGTTAATTGAATAAATTACTTATCATTTTACACACGAGGTTTATAAATCTCGTTGTCACGACAGCCGTCAATCGCCACAACAAAGCATATAATTAATGAAGCGCGTTAAAGTAGCGGGTATTACGGAATAATGATTTTCTTGCAAAAAGCGTCGGTCAAAAGGAAATAAGAGATGAGGAGCGTCCTTGCGCCAAGTATACCTCCAAACAGTCTGTCAATCACGCACGGTGGCGCACAATATCGGTACGGCACGGTAATAAAAACGAATATAATTTCCATATAATTGCGCCCGCGCGCCGGTCGCGCCAATCTCGTTCCGCGAGTGAATCGAGCCGCGCGTGAAGGAGAAGCGTGACGAAGGGAGCGTGTCCCGGGTGATCGACAACACGGGCGGAATTGCGCTCGGTATATGAATGGAGAGCGAAGCCGCCGCCACCGCCGCCGCCGTGCCGGTCTTTCTCTTCGCACACGGGGAGGCGGTTACGCATCCGGTAGCCGAGGTCCATTCCGACCGCTTAAAGCATCAAGGTGCTTTTTAAAAGACGCGTCGGAGACCCGCGCGCTCCAACCCTCTCTCGACCGGCGAGGCGAGAGAGCGCCTTACTTTTTGCTCGAAATCAATTTGTAGAGCACAGTCGATTAATTCCGTGGCCCCGGCCCAGGTGGCTGCGCGGTGGTTCTTCGGAAAGGAACAGAAGAGAAAAGGAAAAAAAAACATCACCACGAAGCGTTGCGACTACGCAACGTTTACGTGTGCGCGCCTTATATATCGGCCAGGACGCGATCCCCATAAGGTCATCAGGGTTCGCATAACTGGCCGATGAGTGCGCCCGGGGTGGTCTCGCCTTTCGGGGTAACCGCCTGTCTCACCTTCCAGTGTTCCTCTATTCCTGGAAGCCGATCAGGGATCCGGCAATTAACTAACATCCACGCGAAGGGACGGATGAGTCACATGTCGTCCGAAAATATCGTTCGCGTAAATCTCTAATTTCTCGGACGCTGTGTCTCGAACAACATTCTGAAGAAGACCAGTGGCTTTTTAAAATAAAATTTCTTTTTCTCCGAAAAAGCAAGCTCGCGTAATGCCTCAATTTTGCATTGTAGAGTTGTTAGGTCGCGTAAGACAGGCATCTAAACTCGCGGGAGTGCTCGGTACCGGCATTTCTCACCGAATACGCGCGCGAAGGAAACTCGCCTATCTCGCCTTTTCTCTCTCGACTACCGGAAACCATCAACCAGCTCGCTCGATTTCGGCATGTTGGAAATACGCGCTAGTAAAACGGCACTGAATTGCGACCGCAATTTCGCTGATCGTTTTTCTGCGATCCTGACAGAGAGATTCCAGAGGACGCCTCCGTTCAGAAGGGATGTAGAAAAAGCGCAGTAACGGACGACACACTCCGCGTCTATCTAATATCTCCTCAAATAAAGTTGCAAATTCAGAATGTGTGACTGTAATCATATGTTTTCGCATAGAGATATTTTTTTTTTATCTTTGATAAGAATGAATTTTTACAAGCAAATATCGCGAATTTGCTGCGCGTTCTTGCCGTAAATCCGTCGGTCTCCTCGCGAAGACGAGAAATATTGACGCGGGAATAGACAAAGAGAAAGACGCGCCGAAGAGACGAGAGCGCGCGGTCGTACAGGAACGCATTTTTTTGCGAGGCGCTTACCGCTACACGGCAGAGGTGCACAGCCGTTGAAAATTGCGAAAAGCGTCGGCAGTTTCGTTGGGCGGAGTGGCGCGCTAAACAAACAGTAGTTGCGCGGCGCGAGCAATCACGCGCGGGTTAGCGAAGGATCGTTCGCCCAGCGAGGAGAAAACCGGGGCATGATCGCCGGAGTCCCGCCGCTATGACGAGACTGCAAGGTGAAAATTGCCGGTTTGCCGCCGCGAACAGCGCGGTCCGGACGCGAGGGGAAAGCGGGAGGTTGATGTAAGTGAGCGAGTTGAAGAGCAAAGGCCGGCAGCAACCTTCGGTTTTATCGACTCAAATTGGCCGGAAAGTCGAGTCCGCACGTGTGCGCGCGCGTTCCTTCTGTGCCGTCTGCACCCTCTTTTCTCTCTTTTTCCCGGGCACCCTCTCTCTTTCCTCTCATCGCCGCGCGGAGAGCAAAGCTTCTTTTTCTCTCCGGTTGAGCGCGCTCCGTTAACGCGCTTCCGAGATGGTTTGTTTGCACAACGCAACGTAAAGGCTTCCAGGTCGCCGGAACAAATCGAACAAGGTCGTCGATTTCGAGAACATTGCTCTAACCGTGAGTCTCGCTTTATACAGAACAGAAATAATATTTTCTCATTTTTTTTCACGAGTTTTTATCCAGATTCTTTTATTTTATTTTTTCCTCGCAATTTTCTTTCGGTACCTAATTTTTATTTAAATAATATTATTTTATTTTCTCCCGTAACTAATCAAGTTATTTGCTACGTTGTTGCGATGCGGACAACAATCTCGCAATATTTCCGCCAAAAAAGATACATTAAATATTCCACCAGTAAAATCGTGATTTAACGTATCCGATTACGTGTGATTAAGTGAGCGCGCTCCGCCGAGCAAATGATCATATTGCGATGCCTCACCCTCACTAATCGATATTAGACGCGAAATCGCGGAATTAAAAGGAGCGGAACGGAGCGCGAGAGGCTGGTACAGTGCTCTCTCGGGAGCGATTTATTCGAGAACATAAAAGCTCACGATGCTCGAGTTCCCATTAAATCGATGTTGTGCCGCCGTCGCTGCTGCTGCAGCGAACATTAATTAAAAGACTAAAAACCGTTCTCAATGTTTTGGATGGACATCGGCCAAGTGAGGTAGTTCGCACATTGCAGGACGCGATTAAAAATTTCAATAGAAAAAAAAAAGAATATTATTTATACGCGTACACGCGTGCGCACGTACACGCACGGGCAATAAGCAATAATTGTGTGTCTCGCGTCTCGGCTGAGATATTTATTACTGCCGGAGGTGGTTCGAAAGAGCGGCCCGCGAGGAGGATGAGATAATACGTCCAGGAAGTAGCCAGAACGACGCGATTTCGCGTATAGTCCTCGCGAGCGGAAAAATCTCGCTAAAAGGAAAAAGAAAGAGAGCGGAACGGAATTCGTTTAAATCCGAGATCAAATTGTAAAGATAACGTAAGAATCCGGACTGACGTTAATGCAAAACTCATCTGAGTGAGTTAATGTAGCGTAAAATAGCATAATTCGTATTAGTCCGATTGCCCTTTCACGCGTCTACGTGTAATTGAAACGCTCTGTTTATCGATCGCGATGCATCCTTCAAAATAAATTCGCACGATTGAATTTCACAATTAAAATATCTTGTTTTCTACGATTAACAATTTACAGTTCCGAATATCTCACGCCAATTATATCGAACGGTAACATAGACATTGTTACAAATTCATATGTTACAAATTCACTTGTTAAAAACGAAAGAAGGCAACATCTGCAATTGATTTTTCTCTTTAACAATTATATATATTGAACGTCCGGAGAAAGACTGGCAAATATACAGCTAAACGACCGCGAAACGAATGGTTGTCTTGCATTTTTCAGCTAAGGCCGTCTTCGCACAGCTCATTACTCGCTTACGGAGCGAACAATGCGCCGGGCGAGCTTCGCGCGCGATTCGCGGGATACGTTGCGTCCGATACGGACGCGGGAAGATTGTGCAACGCCTGTGTGTGCCGATGATATATGTAATTATATTACAGATAATATTGACGCGCGCGGCGGATTGCGAGATTTATCGCGCATTGTGCCGAGGAGAGCGCGCGCTCTCGATAAAAAGCTTTTTGGAGCAATGCGCGCAGGGCCGCGTAATTGTAGCTTATAAGAGGCGACTATTTACGTGCACGCGAAGCGCATGCAATAAGCAATAATCGCGAGTGCACGTCGACCGAGATATTTATTGTTGCCCGGGGGAAACGAACGCGCGAAAGGGAGATGAGCGCGCGCGCGCAATAATATCCCTAGAAATTAAATACAGATTAAGAGAGAGCAATAAAGCGCGCGGGAAATCTCGGGGCGTGTTTTACAAATCGTCGCTCACCTTTTATTTATATCATCCCGGAAGAGAGGATCTAAAGACCAAAAAATAATAATAGAATAAGAACGGGAAACGGGAGTACGGGAGAATATAAATTCGCGCTTGCGAAAAACACACACAGAGAGAGAGAACACACCTCAACGCGCCGCCGTAATATTCGTGATTATTTTAACACATCGCGCGGCTAACGATCGAGTCGATTGGAAATTATTCGCCTTCGTTGCGTCGAAGGTGTGTTCGCGAATCTTTTTCTTCTTTTCTCGCGATCGCGATTCGCAAATAAAATACACAACGAGGCCGAACGGCCGATCGAGTTGTCAGTCGGAGGAGCAATCGATTAGAGTTATGAGCTGCTCTTAACGAGCATCTACAACAAGATCGCGCAACGACAGAGATATAAGAAGTCGTGTAATAATAATCGGGAACGAAACAGCGCGCGCAATTACGACACTATTTCCGCAGATGGATATGTCGGCCGCGGTCGAATACTGACGATTAACCTTGAACCGCAACTCTTTACGATCCTCGTTTAAGATCACCGGATTGCCCTCTAATCGCTACTAAGTATCGGCTCGCGGCTTAGCTCGCGTGACGTTTTTACGATCCAAGTGCGTCCTTACGTGACCGATCGAATGCTGTTATTTAATCGCGAGATACGATGCGCACGTATATATGTTTATATCTCCCTCCTCCCTTGCCGCAATTTTGCGCAATGATCGTATCATGCCTTAATGACGCCCGATCGTTAGGAGCTTTCCGCGTGGAAATTGTTTGTCATTGGCAAATGCGCTCGCGTATGCATAATTATCGCATGTTATCTTTATTTACTGTGTTACAATATGTCTCTTTACGGTGAAACAAAATTACAATCCACCAAGGACATCAATTATTTTGTGCTACAACGTTAATTAACGCGAGATAAAAAATATTGTTACTAACTTCCTTAATATTCTCGTGTATATGAACTTCAGTTCTTACTTGTAACAATTCTCAATATTCCATACTAACGATTTAGTCTGCTCATAATTTTCACTTAATTGAGATACACGTAAGAACAATATATGTATTTTTAATAAACTTTTAAAAATCTATGTTCTCTCGCGAAAATAACCTCGACAGTTTTCACGAAGCCCGTAAGGAGCGGCTTGAAAAAGTAAAAAGATAAAGAATTTCGTCGTGTATATTATAAATATCTGCGTATTATAAAAATAAGCAAGTGTACACACGCAATTTCTCTATCGAAAAATCCTTATGTCGCAATGAGAGCGCACACGCCTACGCGCGCACGTGTCTCGACTCGACCCGATACATCGGGGGGAGAAGGGTGGCAAGAACAACACGACCGTCCACCTCCCCAACGTCCGCAAGGACAGCGATCGAGTTCCGCCGCACGTAGTACATTACGTATTGTGTGCTTACAGTTTATAGGATGATGCGCGGCCGGGCGATCTCATTCCCTGTGTTTCCTCCCTCCTTCTCTCACCCCTGTCTTCTCCATCCCCATTTCCCCCCCTGTAGTTAACTCAAATTGCATTATGGCAGGGCTGGTTGCGTTCTGGATGCCGATTGGGGTGGGTTCGCGCGTAGGGTCACCAGAGAGGATGAACGCACTAACACTGTGTGTGCGCTCCGCAAACACGAGGTGGTTGCGCTTCCATCTTACGTGTGCGTATGTGCGCGCGCGTGTGTGCATGTATCGCGCGCGTCACGCACGCTGGCCCCCGCGGCGGATCAGAACTATTTGTTTAATAGGGATTATTGTGTTGGTCGGCGAGGATGATAGAGACGCGAATTGAAATCAAATGACACGTGACGCCCCTCTCGCCAATGACGGCCTCTTTGTGCCATGATGCACGGCGATGCGGTTCGTACGCACGTATATCGACCTTGTTACCGTATTGCCGCTACTGGTGCGTTTCGAGGATAAGTGCGTCGCGTGTATAATTCGAGCTGCTGCCTTGCCTGCCAATTCGCAGCTGCAGCTTTAATTCGATTATTACATCTGAGAGCTAGAACGCTTCCGAAAATATAAAAATTCAACGCGAACATTTCCACACACATGCACGCGACGCGGTTTTCTCGAAGCAAAATTAAATTATCGAATTTAATAATCCCGGATATATTCGCGGAGAGAGAGAGAGAGAGAGAGGGAGAAAAAGAGATCTTGTTACAAAATTATTACACAAATTACACTGGACAACGTGTACTCATCAAGGCGATTATTTTTTTTTCATTTGCTTTATCTGTCTCTCTATGTGTACACGACGCGGAGAGAAAATGACGGCGTTTTACCGAACTGGATTTACAGCGGGCGCCGCCGCGCATTCGCGAGGATCCGTTATGTTGTAATTGGCCGGTCGTACAATTACCGCGCGATTACTTCGCTCCTACTTCGCTCTGCGTAGTGACGTTAAATACAGGTAAGGGGTGTTGTAACGTTACCGGAATTGCCGGTGCGCGCGTCGTTTACAAGCAACACAATTATATGTGTGTTCAACGTTGTCGCGGCGATTGCCGCGGATTTTTCAACGCATTAAATTGCTTCATTATGCAATAGAAAAGAGAGCCAGTCGTTCGAAATGCGAGCAAAACCGTCTATCTCGCATCAAAAAAAAAAAAAAAAAAAAAAAAAAAAACAATTTGTGCGCGAGTTTCCGACTCGCTCGTTGCGACATTGTTTTTCCTAAAATTAATTCGTATCGAGGCTATTATAACGAAATTATTTTATCTCTCGCGTTCATAGTGTAAGAACGTGTTATCAATTCAAGTTTGTTGTAACGCCGCCATGACGCGGCCAACTAACGCACGATTGACGCAATTATCACTCGTAATTCTTAAAAAATAATACTTGTGTGACGTCGCAGTGTATTTTCCCAATTGTTTGTCGTTTCCGCGAAACAACAGACTTGCGAAACAAACAACGACGGAAGAGCATCGCGATATATATGTATTTATCTCATGGAAAGATATTCGACGAGGTAAAACAATCTGACGCAAAACTTATCTCGAATCACGATAATATCACGAGAGTTAATTAAGTTAATTTAGACGCGGATCGTTTAATTAATTATCCAAATCCACACAGCCGACGAGGTATCGTCGTGAACCGAGACAAGCGATAATTCAATAAGTAATTCCGCAACGTTTCGTCACAATTACATCAGCTCGTTTTAAACGAGCGGCGATAAGAGCATCGATCTCTTTTTCTTTCTCTCTCGGCTGAATTATTTCTCGCTTTATCGATGTAGAAGCGCGTCGCGATTTATCTAATTAGCGACGCTGAGGCAATACGTATAAGATTTGAAAAAAAAAAAAAAAAAAAAAAAAAAATGAACGCCGCTAATGAGAGGATTAATAAATTATTCGATATTACGAGATATTGCGACGTCAGCAGCAACGCTCTTCTTCTTCTGTATCGGCAATGAAACCGTGTCACGGTTGAAACGCGATAAACTCTTAATAATTACACAACCTTTGCGTAAAAACAAACCTAGTTAGACGCATCAAGCGATATGAGAAATACGAAAGAAATAGAGAGATTTCTTTTATTGTCACCGGCACAAAAGACGGATAAAACGGGTTCGAAATATCAAGGTCGTTCTCCTCCCTCTCGACGAAACGAGAAGAGTGGCAGCAAAGTGCAGATACTTCCTAAAGCGCAATCGCGCGGCATTCGCGCCGTTCGATCGCACGATACGAGAAATTCGTCTTTCCGGAGGCAAGCGTTGCTTTTCACCGCGCTGGAAGGCCAAGAGCCAACGAGAAACATATTGTTGCGCGGAGAAAGAAGAGAGAAGGAAACGGAGGAAAGGGATGGAGCTCGGATGGCGAGCAAATGGAAGTCGGTGAATCACGAAACAAGCGGTATGTAAATCCGCGTAACGGGGCCGTTTATTCGTTCCATAAAAAGGCCAATAAAACCTTCTTTCGCAGTGGAAGATGCGCTCATCCCGCCGCAGCTTTTCGTTCGCCGCCCTCCGCACGTCTTACCCTTTCCACCTTTTCCTCGGAAAAATGACAGAAAATAAATCGCCGTTGGAATAAAGAATGCGAGATTCTGGAAAAGTCTCGAGAGTGAGACGAAGAGAGAGAAAGTCATGTCTCTCGCTCTTTCTTGCCATTCTTTTCTTTCTGCTTCCCTGTTTTCCAGTTATTTCGCCCTCCGTACGACGGATTTCCAGAAGCCGAGAGAAATCGTTCTACATATTGCCCGGAATTGATCCTCGCGTCTCGCCTCTTTCTCTCTCTCTCTCTCTCTCCCTCTTTCTTTTTCGCTCCCGGTATAAACCAGTTCTTTTTTTTGTTGAGGAGGGCAAGGGATTGGCAAAGTTACACATCCTCCATTCGACGCCGCGATCTCCGTGTCAGCGAAGGGTGACGAACGAGCCGAGTGATTGTGGAAATTTCCGTAAAAACGAGAAAAAATGGGAGCGCCGTTTCTTTAATTAGGCGTCTCTCGAATCTCGACTGGTGATTTATCGCAGCAACCGATCGAGATTTACACGCCGAGACATATTTAGATGCGACCGCGGCTCGAAATAGCCTTTGCTTTTTCCTAATCGCAATCGCGAGGCAATAAAAAAAAAGTGAGCTTTAATTATTGAGACGATAATTTTTATCGTTTCTTATGATGAAAAAAATATCTTAATTTACGGTTTTACAGTGAGTTTAGCTTACATTTAGCGACATTTCTTTATAATAAGTATTAGTGATGCGCGCGCGTGCGAAATTTTCGTAATTAACGAAAAATTTTTTCATTTTTGTTCTATCGTATTTTTCTTTTCTCTATTTGCTCACTTTATCGATCTTTCATGTAGTTCGCGTTCGATTGTACATATATATAATAATAATAATAATAATTTGCAACAGTTCTCGAGAATACGGTAGCGATTTTCCCGCGGTAAATGGACGTGAAAGGTGGCGAGGGACGAGTGGATAATCCGGCGGGTAGCGCGTTTACACTGTAAACAACGTCTTCGGTGTTGGGAAAATATTATTGTAACGGGGGTTGGCAGACTCGGTGTGTCTGAATCCTTGTGAAAGCGATACAGCAGTTTATATCGCGCAGCCAGGTGCTAACTTTCGGAGATAATGCTCCGGGGCAATGAAGAAGAAAAATATAACCGGTAGCAACGCGGCCTCGCCTCCGCCCGACTGTGTACAACCGACAGTCGTAATTACAACAAATCGTATCATTGACGCTCAAAATCGTATATTTCGCTGTGTTGCGTAAACTTTCGCGCGTTGTGACAACGATGATTTAAATGCTCGTAATAATTCTTAAACCAAATAAATCAAAGTTGCATTAACTCTGTTCTTAAATTATCTCTTCTTATCGTTTCTACGCAAAAAAAAAAGACGAAGAAACGACTTGACGTAGAAACGATTCATTCATCAAGAAGCAAAACTATAATTAGCGCCTATTTGTCTTCATCTACTCGGACCGAAAGAAGAATTTTGATTTCGAATGACTGAACAGCACGTGCCGTCCGTGATTCGAAACAGATTTTCTCCCTCAAAATTTAGATGAAACTTGAACTCTCTCTTTCTCTCTCTCCAGCCTATTCTGTTACAATAAATATATGTCTCTCTCGTCAATTTCCCGCTAATGTTTACCTCATTTTCTCTGACTCTTACAAAGTGAGATCTCGCTTTACCGAGACAAAAAAATATTACACACTGACGACCAAAATATACATGACGTAGAAATTTGCCAAACTTAGAAAATTTTCGTTTGCTTACATCAAACATTGAACATTATTCAAATTTCAGTACGAGTTATTTTTTATGCGTTATTAAAACTGTTATCAGAGTGCGAGAGAGAGAGAAAGAAAAGTTAATCAGAATGCGTTCTAATGACGTACATAAAACCGAATACACACCGAACACGCAGTTTGCAATTAATATAAATCTCACGAAACTGCGTATGCGACAAATCCCCGCCGTCAATTTCTTGCTCGTATTACCGCCAGATAATATTGCAGGCTCGAAGAAAAAGAAGAAGACAGAGAGAGAGAGAGAGAGAGAAGAAGACTCGGAGGGTACGAAAGCTATTCCTCGTCCGGATGTTGAACGGCTGCGAGCGGAGTAGCAAGTTGCGCTCTCCGCTCGCTCTCTTCTTCCCTACTTCTTCTCTCGTTTCTTCGTCGACAAATCGCTCGAGGCGTGCTAACGAAACCATCGTAAGCAGGCACTTCGACAAATTCATAAAGTACAGTTCATAAAACGCGTACTTAAGGCGCGGGGCGCGGACGGTGAAAATGCGCGGGGCTCGTAACTCCCGGCGTAACCGGCGTGTTAAGTTGAGCGAATAAAACGACGGCGCGTGCAGCGCGCGATGTTGTACATCGATTCAGGATATATTCCGGATCATCGAGGCATTTATATGGGCGTGGCCGCGAGAATTTTCAAAACCAATATTTTTTATTTAAAAAATATCAAGTAGCTTCAATAAAAGATCTATCGATTGCAATTTCAAACTCGCGGACTTTTCTCATTTCGAGCCTTTAGAGATACAAAATACAATAAAACGAAGTGTTTTCTACAAATACGTCATTTGTTGATTATATGAGATGTGTGCAACGACGAATAATATATTATTGCGAGCGAGAGAACGCTTCCTTTCTGCTTCAACGTGTAATAATAATGGCAATAAAATTCCTACCTTTAATCGCCATTCTCCTCCTCCTCCTTCTCCTCCTCTTCCTCCTCCTTTTTCTCCTTTGGACACTCCGCATGCTGGACGCACGTCCCGAAGATCCCAGTTAGACATCCTGAAACAACGGACCGCGTTCATTGTTAGACAACAAAGGCGTGATTCATTAATCGCGCGTGCAAGCAAGCGGCACGCGAGTGAACATAATGACGGACAATGGGGGCGAGCATACACGTATGTATGTACTACACAGCACTCGATCGCACGTTGTAAATTCCGGCAGATGCATCAGTGGGATGCATCAGCCGGGCGTAACAGGATCCCGACGATGGATGCGCACCGTGCGCATCTCTCTTTCTCTTTCTGTCTCTCTCTCTCTCTCTCTCTTTTTCTCTTTCTCCGGAGATGCGTGAGCGTTTGTTTCTGGGAAGCTGGACAAAGTAACAATCGTCCGTAAGGAAATCGCCTCACACTCTCGGAGAAACCGATATTAATTACCCGTTCGCCTCTCCTCGCAGTCGGAAGAGAGCACGGTAATATTCGTCACTGGACGCGCACACGGGGCCCCGCGGGGCCCGAAAACATTTATACGGCACTCCCGCCACCAGGGCGTAAAGCGAGAGAGATCGAGAGTGTGTTAAAACGCATTCTAATGCGTGAATGCGTGCGTGCTGGTCCGCGCGAGCGTGTGCACGATGCTTTAACAAGGGTCTGACAGGCTCGTTGCCGTTGTTATTTATCGGTTATGTCGGCGCATCTCCCCATCTCTCGACGAGAGAAGCCTCCGCTAGCTCTTCTCTCTCTCTCTCTCTTCCTCTCTCCCTTTCCCGTGTGTCTCTCTCACTCTCACTCTTTTTCTTTCGCTGTTCTCCTCCGTCTTTCTCTCCGTAGCTTCGCACCCCGTTATTCGCCCTTTCTCTCTCTCTCTTTCTTTCCTCGTCTCGCTCAACCCCCTCGCTCTGACTCGCGCGTGTAAAAGTCGTACGCCCATGTGTGCATACCAACAGCGTAGTCGTGAAACGGGCTCTATATATACGCGAGCTTCATTCGCCGATGGTTAACACGGGATGAGCAATGAGAACATAATTGGTCCTACCGCTAAGATTTAGCGCCGCGAATATCCGCATTTGCATCGCCACGGCAAATTGCAGTTGTGCTGTTGTGCGTGATCACGCTCTTAAAGTCTCGACTTCATCAGATAGTGGCAAATGAAAAGTTTTTTTTTCTTATTTTCGCTAATGTGTCTTCTTCCCTCTCGCAGCGAACACGTCGCACTCAATAAGTCAACAACCTCAAAACATTCGCTTGAAGAAGAAGTGGTATTGACATTGATAATGTATAAAAAAATTTGCGATTTTTTACTTTTTACGTCTACGCGATGATAGAATAAAAAAGTGCACGGCGTGACAGTCAGCGCACTACGTATGATAACAATATAAAGAGATTTCTGCAAAAGTTTCTATTTATTTTATATTTAAATAAATTGAAACAATTTCTAATTTTTTAAAAACACGAATGGAAAAACTTGACAGTAAAGTGTTCGCAATAAGAAATACAAATAGCAAAACAAACTTGTGTACAATCCCCGTGTTTTTACGCCACTGGCGAGCATAACGTGGCTTATGGAGATGGCGATGGTGGACGAGAGCGTGTTTTCTGCGATAGATCGTGGTACACCACGACGTTAGAGAGCGCGCGAAGAGTGCAGGGTGGTTGCGAGGAACAAACTGTTAGCCGCTAGCACGTGTTAAAAACATAACCACTTACTTGAATGGGGTTAGAGTTTATTTATCGCCCTCGCATACCCTCCCCCACACGCGCATCATCCCCGGAGATAATTCGACCGGGTATATACGCCCGGAGAGCAGCTGAGATTATCGTGGAAAAGCCACCGCCGCGCGCGCGGAGAGATCGCTTTATCCCGCCCACTGAGTGATTTCGGCACTTAGCGTTGGCAAACGATATTGGAGAATGACGGAATTACGACTTCCAGTTGGTTCACCCTCGAAAAACGGTATCATGCTAATTTCGAAACCGCTCGGGGCCGTAGACCCCGCGTTTTATTTTCGGAAATTATTATTTCTCGAAGGAGTGTCAGTTTCTGAGAAATGATTTTTCCACGCGAGACGTTGTTCAAATTTTTTTCTATTGATTTTTTTAGCAATCTACTAATTCACGATAAGCGAACACACACCGTCAACGATATATGATATATATTATATATTTTTAAAATACGAAAAGAGTAATTTTTCACCACAATTCGCAATGACAATCGCCGGGGTCGCGGTCGCAATGTGAAAGGACGAAAATCCGCGGTTAACACCAGATGGACGGATTTATCAGCGTAGCGTCCCGCGGGAGACGACCCGACAGCGCGCGTTGACCGAGAGCCCCCGCGGGAACGCGGTCGCTCATACATGCGAATTGGGAAAATTTTCGAGCGCGGATTGTAACAACAGCAATCACACCGTCGGGTCGCGGCCACGGGGAGGGGCTCGTTACGGTTTTAATCGTTTCATCAACTTGTTGTTATCGCGCCGAATGGCCGACAATTTTGCGAACGATCGGCCGACCGTGCGGGATAGCAAACTTGTTTTGTCCCCTGTGCGTTTTCGCGCCGATTTACGTAGGAATACAAAAAACGAGGTTGAGCGACTAGCAAAAGTTCGCGAGCGATGGCGAAGTTCGAGAAAATATACGTACACACGATAATGAGAATTAAAGTGAAAAGAAAAATCTTCGATGTTTCCACGTAAGAGGCTGAAATTGAACGCGTTCCCCGAGTGATTTAAAACATGTAAAACGATCCCCAAAGTTAAATTAACATATAAAGTAACACGCGTGTAACAATTATCTGCATATCTTCACATTTTATCTCATCACACGAAGTAAATACATAGATAATGACCTTTATGAGGCAGGCATGAAACAACATCCGCGACACAAACCTCTAATAAAGAGCAATAAAGAGAAGAAGAAATATGTAAAGTGGCATCTGATGGGGAACAGATCTCGGATTAAATGGCCGTTGTTCGGCGTTGGATCGCGCTTTAACAATCGTGCTTAATACATCTGCGACGCGTCGTTAATACTCACATATATACACAGACCTGCGCGCAGTCCTCTCGGAGCCTTAACGAGGCCGTAAATCGCACAGCGTACCTTTTTTTCCCGTGAAAGATCGTGAATCTGCGCGCGCGGAGCTGAACCCGAGAAACCGACATTCGATCTGTTTTCGAATTAGACGGGGGATGGCAAGAGGACCACGCTCGTAAAGATGGTGGTACGCGGACGCGCGCGCGCGGAGCACGACCGAGATGGGGAGATCCTATCTCGTAGAATTATGTCTTTATTAGACGGAATCTCTCTGTCCGATGGCCATAACGGTTTCCCGACTTGCGGAGAACCGCAGGTGACTTCTACCGACACGGAACAAAAGCAAGCGAGCGATATCTGGGAAAGAATGAAAGCGTAACGGACGAAGAAACGGGAAAAGAAACTTTTTCTCTGGAAAAATCTCTCGAAGCTGGTGTTTCTCTTCTCGTTTAAATTTCTATCCCCTTATCGATCGAAAAGACGCACAAACCGGAATTCGTCGCTTCCCAAAGATGCGCGTTCGTTCGCAATTTTCAAGCTAGTCGTGATACATTTTTCGCGCCAACTTCGCACAATTCGCCGATTCTGAGATTCTCTGCCGCAAAGCTATGTGTAATCTAAGTTTTTTTTTGACGTCTATTGACGTCAAATGTTGTAAAATAGTAGCTTGTTAAGCGATATTTATAACGGTAATAATTTTCTGGATAGGTGGGCAACGTATTTACCGACTCTTTACATCGCGCATTATTAATCATTCGAAATCAATAAATATGCTAATCGCATAACTGTATTCGTCACTGCGTTATGTACGACTTTCGATTCTTCTTTTCGAGGCGCGTGTGAGGATTGTATTTGAATTAAGCGATGGAGATCGCGGAGCGCGCGTTACTCAATTCCCCATTGACGTTCGGATCAGTCGGCGATCCGAGAGATATCTCTCCACCGTGGCGTTATTGATAAAATATGACTAATCGGTAATCATGTTGTACAACCGCCGCCAATACGCGCGCAGTTGGCAGCAATATTCATCTTGCGAGAAGTATTTTTTTCGCGAGAGACGGCTCGACGGAACAAAGTCGTCTTGTTGGGCTTGCAAACGGATCGCGCGATCCGCGCCGCGCGCAATTTGTGCGAATGTATTACGCAAAGGTTGCATCGTCCGTCGGAAATCGAGAAACAAGTTAATAACAAAGGCAAAGATTGTATTTTCGATATGAATAGACACCACGTCAATACATATATCTTCATCACGCGCAGTTACCTTTTCTCTAGATCTCCGCTGCTCTCATCCGGGAAAAATAATTAATTTTTTCTCATCTCTATTCTTGGTTAAAAAAAAAAAAAAAAAAAAAAAAACGTTACATCTTTGCGTCGATTAGGCCAGCTTTTTGATGCCAGCTGGGTGAAAGAAAAATAATAATCTCAACTTGTGATTTCCGTTTGGGAGGGAAAAAAAAATTTATAGTCGTATTTCCGAAAACAGCGCAAGATCGTAAGCGATATCGGTGAAATTAGAAAAGCTCCCGGTACGACATTTATCACCTAAACACGACCGACCCATGCTATATCTAACCGATCTTACCGGATCGTTGGGAATCTATACACATATTTTGGTGAGAGTTGTGACACTAAAGTTCACTAGCCTTCACGATCTTGCGTATTAATCAAATTAATGAGTTCCAAGTCGTTTAAGAATGTTTAACTCACTCGACAATATAATTATAGAACACCTTTTACCGTTCCGCTATCTTTACTATCTACTTTTGAAACTTATTATTATTATTATTTTTAAATTTATATATCATTCATTTTATGCGATCTCGCATAAAATTATTATATTATGCAAAATAGTGTACTCTGCCAGAGAATGTAGAAACGAAAAATCGCTCTGCTTTATTTAGTGAAAGCGACGATACTTTCGAGATCATTGGTTTCAAACTCAAAACTAAAACATAATAAGTTAACTGAGAAACTTTAATTTATCTATATATATTTATTTGTTCTTCGATTCTTTCGGTTATTTTTCGGTTATCAGTCTTTTGTTATTTGCTTTTATATTGGCTTCAAAGCTTTGTCTATCTACCGCCATATGATCAATTTATGATCGTGAAATGTCTTTTAATGCATTTGCTATTTTATAAAATTTCTTTATACCTTTGTGTAACAATTTTGCATTTTTCTTTTGCTTTGATAAACCATAAATCGTGAATAAAAGAACTGCCAAGAAAAAGATGACTGGATAAACAGTGCATTTCTTCGAAGAGGGAATCTACATGTTATAGAAATGATTGGTCCTTCTTCAAAAGGCGAGGTAGGACCATTTGTTATAATGTGAATTGCTTCTGAATTTATTGCTTTTTTTGAAAAGCAATAAATCCAGAAAACTTCAAAACAAAAGACTTCTTCAAAGTAAATAAATAACTTTTATCTTGCTTTCGACTACTTCGTTAGAAATCACGCAATATTTTTGTTATATCAAATAAGAGAAATAAAATCTTCTTCAAAAAAAGTACTTTAACAAATTACATTACGATTAAAATTAATTACTCGAACACTATTCACGATGAACGACATTAATTGTCTTCTACATTTATCCCATGTCTTTCTTTCTTTTACTTTTGTGTCTAAATATAATTCCTGTATTTTTACCACTCTTCACACGCATATCGAGATACGAAATGCAGAAAAGCCGAAGAGAAAGCGGCGATAATTAAGACAATTAATATCTTGTTTACCCAGGCGGAATCGCGGTGTTGACAACTTAATAATAATTAGCCGGGCATCCTCATTTGAGGCCCGCGCCGTAAATACATCGGATCCTTCTCTTTCCCTCCGCCCTCCTCTTCTTTTCGCACACACGCTTATACGTATATATTTTACAGCCGATGCGCAATTTACATACTACGGAGTAATGCGAGTTATGCAAATTTTAATCGGCATAATATACATGCCATGGCACCTGCGCCACGCGCGATTCCCGCCAGTTCTTTCGAACGTGTTTCCTATAGGTATTGCCCTACGCCATTGGCAGCAAGCCGGAGCAATCGAAACGCCATTAGTACCCGATGGCATTAAATGAGCGTGTTCTCCAAGCGGGTAGCCGTCTCCGCGCGGCGCCTTCCACGAAAATTAACTACTCGCGGTGCCTCGATTTGAAATTCATTAATTTTTCTCCCTCCTCTTCCCTCCTCCGCACTTTCGAACGTGCGTGTGAGAGATGCACACGCACGCAACGATCCACTACACAACGATCACCCGCGGTGATCCGAGTGCCTATAATGCGCGCCTGATTCCTTACGAAATACAATCACACGTACTGCTTTTCCTCGCATATATTCTTGTCGCTTACGTCTGCCTACACGATGACTCTTAAATTAACACATTAGGTTTTACATTTTATTACAGAACGCATTCAATCTTCTCGTAATACTAAAAAATTACGCCCTGTGAAACGTACATACGAAAAAAAAAGTACATATTTCTTCCTTAAAAAATATTTAATCTAAAAACAGTTGGAATATTAAAAATATACATAATTTTCTCTTAAAAAATTATGTAAGAAAGATTGAATTGGAATGTTTGTTTCATTCATCGATTAATTATTTCCGTGGAAGCTGAAGTACAAAATTATATATCGTCAAACACGCGCTTTCGCGTTATCGGATGTCCGCTTGATACCCGATAAGAGTCCGCATCGGGAGTTCACTAATCTCGCGTTTACAGTTGCGCACGCAGCGAGAAGGTTCACGGTGCTGGCGACCTAATCGCGGGTTATCTAAATTAATGTGAGTCGCCATTTGTCAGAGCGCTCGCGCGCGCACGCAATCTATATCGCGGCCGGACGCGGCAAGAAAAGTGTGTGGATTGGTAGAGTCGCGATGTTACTTAATAGGGAAGCAGATAAGATCACCCTCTCGGAACCGGGATTCACGCGTATATCCCGAATAGGCGTGTTTTTCCCTCGAGTATTACCCTCTCGGTTTTCTCCACCGGGCTATAAATTCCGCCGATAACGTCGCCGAATTGAAGGCAAAAACATTCCGTTGGCACGCATTCGCGATTTCAACGGAAGAGAGATAGTTACGCGAGTCGACGATTTGTCGTCCAACACGTAAATAGCCAATTCAAAAGAGACTAGATAATAATGAAAGTTTTTTGGCATAAAAATTACACAATTATATTGTGTCAATCTGTTAGTTCTCAAACAACTTTTCTAATTTTTTTGACATTATATATATATTTAAAGAAATTTTTAACATATAATTTTTAATCTACTGTCAGCTACTGACAATTTATTGGCTAGTGATCACTAATAAATTAAAATAATCTTTCGATTTCTACTCGATGTAATTGTCGAAAAAAAAAGGAGGATATCGAGAAAAACAATTACACACGTGTAAGTAATTTCGTGTCAAATAAAACTTAGAAATGCGTGTATGTTAGAAAGCGATTGAAATTAACTGAAAGCTGTGTGCCGGGTCGTTTGACCAGTTTCTCAGGTGTTAGCATTTCTCTACATCCCGAATGCGCACAAAATATGTGTGTTTTGAGCGATATCGCATGATTATTAAGCGTAATCGTGCGCGGCAAGATTATCCAATTTAGATTAAGATAATCCAAAGAAACCCGCGCAGTATGACGCATCGGTCCGGTCATTTTACAAATCGCGTGTGAAGATCTAATAACCGTTTTCCGTGTGTGACAAATCGGCGCGGGGCGACGCGCGCGAGCAAAGCGGTCGCGCCGCCTTCACATGGAGAACCCCGGCGTGCGTAATTCATCGCGAATAAGTAAATCGGAATATTTACATAATTGCGCGGAAAACTCGTTATCGCAACCCGTTAATGATAGTTCCCGCGAGAATCGCTCTGATTCCGATCGCTAATAATTAGAGCGATAATTGCTGAACGCAACTCTTTGCTCGAAGATTTACCAGCGCGCGATTCTAAATAGTCTATTGGCCGAAAAATGCGTTTTAATATATCGTAACGAGATATCGATTAGCGGCGACCGAGGAAAGGGTGTGTGGAGCAAGATCTGATCCTAGCGCACTAACCTGGCATTAGAGACGCATTTAATCGCAACTCGTTAATTACGGAAACTCCCGGTTACGAGCACGAACAAGCTTCTTTTCAAGTTTTAAACATAAATAGCGATATATTTATATGTACATGTATATGTCATTCTGACTTGAGCAATTTATAATTAGTCGAAAGCAACAAAAACTTTTGTCATAATTATGCTCAGTAAATAAATTTTTTTCTATAGAAAATAAAAAATTTTATAACACACTGTATGAGTAATTTATATTATTCATTACAATCAGATATATTTGTATCTATGTGATAACTCCTTATAAAAATCGTTTCTTATACATTTTCTTTTTCGAACGAATGTGTTCTCGTTATCGCGCCGTATCATCACCGTATTAGGTCTTGATAAATTAATCGAGTAACAAGAATAGTTTTAATGAAATCCCGTCACGGTGTCACCCGCAGCGAGCGTCTTCATCTTTTTTCATCCGAGAGCGCGGCGTAACACACGTTATTATTATTCATAAACCGGTCTATATTCTCACCCTAATCGAAATCAAGACGCGCCATTAAATTCCGGGGGCCGCGCCCTTTAATCGTCGCCTGACAGAGCGTTACGGGTGCGATTTGTCATCCACGAAATTGAGTCGCATCTGCACGGGTACATGTCGAGAGAGAGAGAGAGAGAGAGAGAGAGAGAGAGAGAGAGAGAGAAGAGAAGAGACGCAGGACGCACGTCCGGGATGCTGCGCTTCCGACGACACACGCACGCAAATGTGCAAACAAGGACTTGTTCGTGTATATATGTA
>QVNW01003643.1:0-37572 GCA_014825475.1 Pseudomyrmex flavicornis
CCATGTGGTTTTAATCGCGATTATGTCATTATTTCAATTTTGTTGTTTAGCATGAAAAACGCATTTAAATGCAAAAATCAGTGCCTTTCCCGAGTCAAAAGTTTGATGCTACTTTCACACTTTCGAAGATACTTTGCATCTATTTAGCTGACCTATAAAGCTTCGTATTAACTTCAAGTCGCATAATAAAATTAATTTAGTCTCTAAGTAATCTATAAAAAAAATATTTAGCGTGTGTTTACGTTGCATTTAGTCGGAGAATAATTTTTTTTTCCGCAAACTGCGTTATTTAAACGCAGAAGAGGGCTACTGGAATTTCTTTTAAACATCATCGCGCGCAAAACTGCCGATATAAAAATCTCATCCATGTGTGGGTTTGCCTGTTTATATATCCTTGTGTATGCGCAAACACACGACAACGCATGACGCACGTTCACACGCACGCGTTTTACAACGCGTGTACTGGGTGACATGCGTGCGTACGAGTGGTTCGACCGGTATCCGCCATATTTGGCCGGGCCTCACACATACACACACACGTACACGTGCGTGAAGTGCAGACGTAGAAACTCTGGGAGAAGAGGTCATGTTCACGAAAGATATATCGACGTGAAGATACGGTATTCCGCAAATCGAATCGATATAACCCGGCATTATCTCACAAAAAAGCTCACCAACGTCCGACGACGACCGTCCGTCGTTTTTATTGATAAATATCAAACCGGTGTTACATGAGAGGGTTTGCCATTTCATGGTAATTTGCTAGAAGATTAAGAAAGACGCTCGCACGCACAGACGATAAGTATTGAGACGCGCGTATTAAATAAATGATAATTTGCATCACACAAGAGTTGCGTGAGATTTTTTACACATTTATAATCGAGGGATTGTGATTTCTTAATATTCGCGTATTGCGCGTAATAAAATATCTTGACGTAGCCAAACGATCGTCGTCCGTAAGTGTTAATTCTCGAAGAAGGATTCCTTGAGACTTCGCGTGTTTACCGAAAGAAACACGCGGAAAAATGTCGAGTTTATGGAGCTGGGATACTGTCGAGCCGGTCATTAAAGAACGCGAGACGAAGAGTTTGTCTTCCTCGATGGGTTGGGTCGTCATTCATAAAGCTATCGCAAAAATGACGTGTCAGAGTTCACGATCCATCCGACGTTCTTTTCCACGTCGGGATAACTGTTCAGAACGTCGTTTAATTTGCGACTTACGAGAAAATTGAACGTTTTACTGTCGTTGACGCTTTAGGGTTGCATTCGATATGCCGCATTGGTCCGCGACCGGCTCATTTTTTCGCGACGGCGTTGGCGCGACGCATACACGATTGTACTTTATGTGTTGATAATTATACAGGAAATGCCTGGTCGTTTTCGAATAGCTCGTAAAATTGGGGCCGTCGAACGAAAGAACGTTGAAAGGTGTGACATCGCGAAAGGTGTTTGAGAAGGAAATCGCGTTAAATATTGAGAAGAAGCGGCCGAGTTCTGTCGGCGGAGAAAAAACAAACTCGCGTGCGTCTAAGCATAAAAAGTATAGCTATTGCGTCACGCACGGCAATGCAACGTCGATTATCTCTTGATACAACAGTGTAACAATTGATCTCGGGATAACCCGTCTTAAGTTTGATTCTTTTGCGTGATTAATGACATTTTAATAGATCAAGTCACGCTCGCATCTCTTTGCGAGAGATAATCGGGCCTCACTCACCTTTTTAATCGTTTCTTTCATTTACGTGTACATTTATACAAAGAGTACACGTCTAGTCAGAGTCATTAGCTTTTGTGTAAAATTGATTGTAAATATTTTATTTTTTTACGAGTTAGTCGCATTAGCGCGACTATGAAAATATTCTCTCAGCTGTTTTTGTGATCAGATTTCTTGTCCCCTGTTTTTATCGATTCGAACAATTTATTTTATTATTAGATAGGTATGTAGTGTCTGGGAAAAAACCCAGAAACATTGATCGACAATTTCCGTTCCGTTTTCTCCGATCGATTCTGTCGACGACCGTGAACCGGTAGTTCGCGTCGGACCTTTGCGAGTCAGGAAAAGTCCGATCGCTTTACTGGAAACCAGAACTCGGGGTCTTTTTGGCCCTTTCTTGGTGCTCTTCTCTCGGTGCGCTGTCCGGCGCATTCGTGCAGATTGGCAACCGGTTTTCCTATGGCTTCTCCCAACCGATCTCTCACTCCCACTTCTGTTTCCCATTCCTGGAGACTCGTACATTCTCCATGTTCCACACCCTCATCCCTCACAATATCGTAACTTCGCGACGCCGACTTAACCCTTTTTTTTCCCCGAATATTTATGTCTCCGATCCCGAAGATGAATCTGCAAGCAGCGCTTTTCCTCTTTTCAGGCGGCGGTGATCGATCGCAATACTCTCAACCCTTTTGAATATTACTAATCCTTCCATTCAATTTGAAAATGAGCTTTTGCTCGCACTTCCTGGCTATATGCAACTGGCTGATTCTCGCCACTCTCGTTATTCTTCATTTCTGATCGCGCGTTCGTGCGCGATCGTGTGGAGAGGAGCTGGAACGAGCCGCCCGGCAGTACTACCGCGCTCGTTCCGCTCTCACCCCTTTTCCGCGGCGTGTTTTCGCTTTCTCGTAAAACTTCTGCGGTTTCCAGACTAGATAATGAATAAAATCGACTTCGGGACTCGTACATGAGAAACATTCTGCGAGCAACGACAAAAAATCCTAGGAAGCAAGTGGTTTCGAAACCGCGAGAAATCCCATTATTCTGGTACACGCGCGAGTGCGGCTTGACGTTTCGCTCTAACATCGGGCTCGCGTCAATTTTCTGCATAACTTCATTCTCATCGCGAGTTTTTAAAATCCGTCGCCGATTCGCGCTGTTGCGTGCGCGTCGCGTTTCTCTCCGTGGCGACGACCACACGCGGAAAACAATAAGACGAGAATCCGCTCTGCGGATACTCACATTTGCGGTCAGACAATTAACTATGATGATAATAGTCATGACAGCGGCGAAGTAACAGACAACAGAGCGAGGCGCAACAACGCCGAGCTATTTAAATCGAATTTCACCTTCTCTTTTCTCGTACAACCTTCGAGCTCGCACACGTTTCCCGTCGCATGAACGAACTCGAACGTTTCAGCTCCCTGTTCCGAAGAATAACGTCTTTCTTTTCACATGCAAAGAACTACGTCGAGTAAAACAAAAAGAACGCACGGTTGACCGTGTGTAATGAAACCGATGACTCGACTTATCTCAACAAGGTTGTTCCATGACTCAGAATTTTTTTTTTCCCAAACAAAAAGAAAAGCAGATTGTAATTATTATTAAAATATGTATTTTTTTCTTGCAATTTTATAAAATCAGCGTAGCGTAAACGATTTTATCGCAGTAAACGCAGTTTTCATCTTTCGAGAAAGACGTATAACATCGCGTGATTTTCATTTGTTGAAATCTTCTTGAATTGTAAAAGATTTTTTTTTTTTATGTTGTACCAAGCGTAATAGCGTTTGGACGCGCTCCAAAAGGAAGACTCGCCAACGCACATTGGCGAACGTTTAATCTCCGATCGTGCGTTCCGCGTGTTTCCCGTTATGGACACATTAGTGGCTCAGCTACCTCATATTGTTCGCAGATCTCCCCCCCCCTTTAATTCCCCCGACGGTAGTCGGTTTAAGATCGCTCCTGGTAACCGCGGATTCTAGCTGCGAAGGATAGGTGGGAATACGCATGTAATCACAAGCACGGAAAATTGCCGCATTCCCGCTCACCTTCCCTTTCTTTGCGCGACTCTCGCAGTATATCCTTACACCTTCTCTGTTTCTCTTTCCGTGTCCGCGTTCGCCGTCGTCATAAGTCGGCTCAATTATCTCCGTTACGCGCGAGGCCTGTATAATCAATTTCGCCGACTCGCGAATGAGAATTCGACGCAACCCTCAACGGGGGGTAACGATACGAGGAAGGAAGTCGATCGCGCTACCTACCCATTACGGTAGTTAATTCCCCCGCGTGCGAGTTGCAGCGAGAAAATAATTGAAATGATAAATGATCGATTTTTCTTTGGGACAGAAAAAACTGTGTGTTAAAAATTTGCAAAATTAATACCGGTCAGTCAGTCGAATCGATTTCTTCGATTCGTCGTCGCACGAGAGAAGCGTAAAGCATGATTCAAAATAAAGCGCCTTCTTGTTGTGTTATTTTTACATCTCATACCATTTTCCCGACCGCAATAATTTACATAACAATTGGCAGGTTTTAAACACGCAAATATAGCCACGACGGTGGATCTTGAATCATAGCGTGATTCATCGACGCATGTGCGTTTGGTCGCTCGACACACAAAGCACGCTGTGTGTGTGAACGAATTTCCGCGCTCGAGAAAAGATAATTACTTTCCACACACATGTTATTTTTTCCTTACGTTAGGCAATTCTGCGTGCAATTGCGCTAATTTCGCATTTGCGAAACCTCAACAGTTTATTCGGTGTATCTGACTGTTATTAAGGATAATTAATTGTACATCAACATGAACGTGGGAACAATCGGAGCAGCAACTTTTGGCCTTTGGCAGAGGCAATCGGACTCGCTGCTGCTCCGAAGGCAACGCAATAGTTCGATACAATAAACGCAGTTGCTCTTGTTTGAATAATTTCGAGTTAAATTGATTTTAGGTACGTGATGTCACTAGTTCTCTTGCTTTGTTTTTTTTTTTTTTTTTTTTTTTTTTCCTTTAATTATCCCTCTTTGTCCCGATCACAAGTGTCGCGATTACGAGTTTCCCTTCGCTGAATGCGGTTATTTTTTAATTGCACATCGCATCGAGGATAATATCGTGCAAAGCGCGCGCTACCATTGTGTTTGCACGGCTCTCATGGGTTTCACTTCCGAGAGAAACGTCTTAGATAAGGAAGAGATATATAATACCTCCGCGCGTAATCTCGTAACATCGCGTGACAGAACGTAACGAAAAATTTTCAGTCCATTAAAAACGTGATTCGAAGACGCGCCTAACTTCGTTCTGGGTGCGCCTGACAATTTTTGAAACTCGGCACGCGTGAAACTCGTGCCTGCCATGTTGAGACAAGCTTTCTCTCTTGTAAAACCGATCGTATATCGAACGCGCGTGTGCGTGTGTGTGTGTGTGTGTGTGTGTGTGTGCGTTCGCGTCGGCAGGTTGCATTATCGTTGCCGGACACTATCATTTTTATAAATAGACGGACCGTGAAGCCACAGAAGAAGAGAGTAACGTCCAGCAGCGTCACAATAACGAGCTTAAAGTCAGTCATAACGAACGTTGCGACGCATGAGAGAACGTTCCAACCTTGACTGGCGCTTTGGGCGATGATGATCCTCGTGATACTTCGCAGGCATCGCGATCTAGGACAATCCTACTTATTGTTACAGCGAGCAAGCGCGCGCGAGCGTCAGGTGCTTCTCTAAGCTGCTGTCTTTCTGACGGTTGCATTGTATTGCCTACGTTATATTTTACCGCGGCAAACCGCAATATGATCGTCCTGGAAACCAAAGTGTGTCGCTTTCGTTTCTTCCTACAAGTTTTACCTTCCTACTTGAAACACACATCTATATAACAACAATCTTATTACACATGCCACCTAAATAAATGTTGGTGGAGAATAAAATTTGTTCATTTATGTATATTTTTTTACAAACTTCTCTCGTTAAAAATTGTCGCAATATTGACAACAGATGAGTTTTTTTTCTCGCAGAAGATTAGACGTGAATATATCGCTCACCATTGGCGCGTGCAGACCCGACGATGCATATCCAGCACAGGGCCAGTCTCCAGAAACGGTCGGCCATGTCGATTCTCCGATAATTACGAAACGCCCGTGTATACTCGCGTCCGAGGACAGGTAAATAAAAAGGGAGGGAAGGGAAGAGAAGAAGGTGTACAGAGAGAAAGAAAGAGAAAAAGGAGTATTTTTTGTATTATCCGCGACGAATTCTCATTTAGATGGACTCACGCGCGAGGCTCTACGCAGAAGCGATTCTCTTCTCACCATCCGCGTGTCCGACGGTGAGAAACCCGCGTTAGCGAAAGCAGGATTTTACGTTATCGGTGAAAAGCCCCCGGGGACCGTTCGTAATGGGCCTTGATGAGAGCGCGGCAAGCGATGTTCCCCGTGCGAGCACGCGAGAGACACTGACGGGCCCGACGAGTGGCGGGAGAGTTTGAACCGTCAGCGGACCCAGACTGCAGCATCGACCGCAGTGGCGTAGATGCGAATCAAACAATATACAGTGGGAATTAAAAAATAATTGAAAGAGAGATAGAGCGATTTTACGCGACTCCAATTAAATTTAATTGGTCTATGCAAATTAACTGTTTTTTTTTTAATCATCTGACTTAAATTACTCCGATTTCATGTACGTGTGTGCTCTGTTTTATGATAAAAAACAAACAAACAAAAGCTAGAAATTAAATTGTCTTTCTGTTATCATAAATTAGAATATTATTGCAACTGTCACTTTTTTTTTTGATAATTATAACCAGTCAAATCGATTCTTCTTTCTTCTTTCTGTGGCGAGGGGCTCCGTACGCCACTGTCACCGCGAAACAAAAGACACACGGATGAGAAAGTGGCAGCCGCCGCAAACCAATTGCAATGGTAGAATCGCGCGAGTGTGCACGCGATCGGCTGTGTATATGTTACTGCGAGCGCTTATCTGGTAACTGCAATGAGCTCGCGGGTCGGAATAATTATGGGAAGATATAACAAGTCTCGTGCTAATTGATTTATAGACCGACGGACCGAAGAAGATTCATTGAGGTATCCTTAGACGAAGGCGTGTTCTTGTGCGCGCTGCACTCGATCGCTCCGATATAATAATACGGGATACCGCGCGACCGTTTCGGACAACCTTCCAATGTTCTATCGCGAGTCGAAAGTCGATCCGGCCAAAAGAGCCTTTTACAAACTCGTTCTTCTTTCGTTTTTATTTTTCATTCGAGGTGGGCAGCCGATGTTTTAAACGTAGGCGTGTGGGGGCCAACGGCACCTCTCGCTCTGGGCCTTACATGGATGCATCGTGAGTCACTGCCCAAAGCGGCGTATGTAAATGTATTCCGCTTATTTTATTCATACGCTCAGGATGTGAGAACCGTAAATATCAAGAGCGGCATGAAGATTATAACAATGACAGGTGTAATAAATTAAATAACAACGGTTAGTTGTGAAAAATAATCGACAGTATTTAAATATCATCACACGGAAATTAAAATATAAAATCTGTGGGAATTTTTTCGATCGAGTTAACCGTGTGAAAATTAAAGCGCGTCTGTGTCTCCTTTGAATCACCGATTTTTTTTTTGTTTTTACGACGAGAGTCAGCGTCAAAGTTGTCGCGGTAATCTGTTGACGTGGGAGGAGACAAATGTAAATTTGCTCGCAGAAGTCTGCCAGGTCCCCGACAAGGCCCCAGACAAGCGGATGTCTCCGGCGAGTTCATGGAGAATACAGTCTTCGTGGCACTTCGTGAGGGCTCGTGTTTGCTCGGTACTTCTGTCAGTCAGAGCCTTATTGGGCCTCGAGTGAAAGTGACTAGACATTTCGTAATCGCTATCAATATCGCAATGAAATCTCGCATCTTGCAAGTATCGATGCAAGGCAGGAAGAAGTTTTCAAACGAACACGCAATTTAAAGTGTTGTTTTTTTTTTCACGTTTTCACTTTGAACATTTATTTTTTTATAATTCGTTAAAGATGATTTTATTAAAAAGTTATGTACAGGACAAAAAATAGAGAAGATAAATATTTTATTATTTTCCTAAATTTTTTTATAACTTTGGACAAAGCTACACGAAGATCGCGCTCGTTGCCAAATAATAGTTTCGCAAATTAAGCGTTAAACCGACGATAATTCCGATCGAGAAGGCGGAGCAGAACGGCAAAACGACGCGAGTGTGTGCAATTCATTGTTTTTTTTTTTTTTTTTTTTTTTTTTAATCAAGTACGCCGTGCGTCATGTAATTTAAATTCCCGTTAATCCGCCGGACCTGGAGTGGATTGCCACTCGTGCGCGCGCAGGGGCATTGTCTCTTCCTCTCCTGGATATCGTGGGCCACGCCGCGTCGAACAAACTGGTAATCGCGCGTTAACGACGTGCGAATAATTAACCAAAACGAAACGCGAAACAAAAATCGTCGTCGCTTCCGATGACGCTAATAAATCCCGCGACGCGGCGTGCCCTTTTGCGAAAGTTAACGACTTTCCTGTGTTTCTTCGTCCTCATTAGTGATTGTCCTCCTTCTCCTCCCTCTCTCTCTCTCTCTTTAGCGCGACGAGACGCGTTACCTGCCTAATCGTTGATACTAATTACAGCCTTCGCGAGATAATGAAATCTTACTACGCGTACGCTCGAGACTTCCGTGAGAATTTTTTTCTCAGCGTCGCGAGCGCTTTATTAGCCGCCGCGGCACACACGACGACGGGCCGCGACGACGGATTAATCTCGTGGGATTAAACCCGGTCCTTATTAAGACGGATCGTTCGCTAATCGCCGACCATCCTTCTCTAGCTCGACAATTGTAAATTTATTGGCATGAATCCGGTCATTAGGTTCGCGTTCCTCTTTACACACGTCGAGGAACTTCGATGTGAAATGAAAGCAACATAACTTGTACAATGTAAGATGTATGTATATTTCTACAAAAATAAATAATACACAACGTTCAACGTTCTACTTTCGAGCGAGATATACAAATTATGTACAAAACGTAGTCATATCGTATATGCGTCTTTTGCGAGAAATATATATTAATTTGCTTTAAGATCGTCGCTTCAAACGCGAGAAAACAATAGCAAGAGTGAGCCGAAAACAATTAATGAGCTAGCGATATGTGAACGTACTTTGATCGCGTGTACGATTTTACCGTTTTTTTTTTTTCCGAAACATTCAAAATATCGTCTTCAATGCTGCAAACACGCTATTTCCGGCGTAGATTTAAAGTTGAAGTCTCTCACATAAGCGTGCGAAAGGAAGCGACGAGTATCACGAGGCACAGGCTCGCCCTGAGGCTAAAGGTCGAACCGGAGTTGTGTTGATTCAAAATCTGACATTGCGAGTTTCTGTAGTGCTTGACATTTCCCTCGGAATCGCGCGCGAGCACGCACAGTTCGTATTTGACGTTCGATTCCTTCAGATCGTGAATTCTGAAGGATCGCTCGCTGTAAACGACGTCCTTCTCGATCATGGACTTGCTGCTTCCGGGTTCTCGCACCACAACGTAGAAGTCGCCGATGTCCTCGTGCGACGTCACGTACCACGTAGCTTTCCAGCTCTTGTCTTCGGTATCGCTAAAAAAAAAGTGTTGGCTCATCAAATTTTCACGTGTTTCGCAAGAGATTTCTTTTTTTTTTTTTTTTTTTTTTTTTACAAAGATACGTACTATTCGATACTTCGATATTTTACGTCGGGTGTGATATCGAGTTCGGGCTTTTCCTTAATGTCCCTCGCGCCGCAGTTCATGAGATCCTCGGTTACTTCCGAGATAAGTTTGTTTGCAACGTAATTCGGACTCTGGCACATCACGTTCGACCATTCCGTCGGAATTTGCGTTTGAGCTTTCAGCCATCGTTTCAATGGTCGCGCGTGACAATCACAGTGCATTGGATTTCCTAATTAAAGATATGTTTCAATCACGAACACAACAATTACAAGAAACTACTTTGATTAGAAATTTCTTTTAAATTGTATATATTTGTTTATTCACATTAAATTTAATTTTTCATTACCGGAATATTTGAGCATCGTGCCGTTTTTGATAATCTTAATAAATTTCTCGTCGAAGACGCCAATCTCGTTTTTCTCAAGATCGAGAAGTCGTAGATTCGGTAGCGGCAAAATCTTATCGAGAGGCACATAACTTAGATGATTGTTACTCAAGTGTAAATTAGTCAAATTCAATGGCGGGAGAAAAACGTCTCGCTCGGACACATCGCTCAAGTCATTGTACGACAGATCCAGAGTTTGCAGAGACGTTAAATTCCCAATTACATCTGAAATTTAACAACGTTCTGATATAATTCTCTTGAGCAGAACTTTATGTAAACCAGCCTATTACGTTACTTGCTTAGTAATTAAGCCATTAAAATTAAACATTCTCTGTTCGTTACTCACATCTCCTAATCTCGTTAATGTTATTATGAGAGAGATTCAAATATTGAATCTTCTTGCCGCCGGTGATAAGATCGAAAGTGACGACCGGCATTTCATTGTACGATAGATCAACCTCCTTCAGCCTGTAAGGGATCCAGGGATCGTTCGGCAGAGTTTTCCGAGTGAGAAACGAGATCTTGTTGTGGCTGAGATTGACTCTCTCCAACGACAGACAGTCGTCTAGCAATCCGTTCGTTTTGTTGTCCAGTCTCTCCAATCTGTTGTGCGACAGGTCGAGAGTTCTTAGAGATACTAGACCCTGAAACGCGCCGTTCGGTATGTGACTGATGTTGTTGTTCGTCAGGTTTAACGTAAGAAGTTGCAGCAGGCCCTCGAATGCGCGTTTTGTCACATTGTTTATGTTGTTGTTCGCTAAATTCAGCTCGAACACTATCGGCAAGCGACCAAAGGCGGCTTTCTCCAATTTTGTCATGTGATTGTTCTAAAATATTTCAATTTTTTTAATAATATTCGCACATAAAAATAATTTTTTAAACATTTCTTTTGGTTTTTTTTTTTTAATACTTGTAAGTAAAGATACTGCAAACTGCTCAAACTGCTCAGCGCTTGCCACGGTGGCTTTGTGATATTGTTCGCTTGTAGATTCAGAATTCTCAAGGTCAGCAGGTTTTCGAAGCTCCTTTCTTGCAGGTTATCGCCTAACTGATTCCGCGAAAGATCCAGCGAGAGCAACGCGTTCATCGTGGGCCAGACGTCGGTGCTCGGAATTTCTTCCAGTAGATTCTCCGAAAAGTCCAAATGGCCCAGAGAAATCGGCAGTTGAAAGATCTTCGTCAAACGATTATTCTTCACCGTCAGACTTCTGCAATTTACAGTACAACAACTGTGTGAAAAGTATTTTTTTTTCTTTTTTTTTTATTGACGAACGATCTCGGATAAAACGAACCTGCAGCTTGCCAATCGAGTCAAACTACCGCGTGCGACGTCATTCAATTGATTGTAGCTCATATCGAGTTCCAAAAGCGTCGGCAGCGGGCCGAAGGTGGACGGTTTGATTTTCTCCAGAGAATTGTGCGACAGATTTAGAAGTCGCAGACTGAACAACGTTTGAAATATGGCGTTGTGAATCTCGGACAGATTGTTGTGCGAAAGATCGATTGTATGGAGCTCGTACAACTTAGGAAAAGTCTGTCGTGGAACGGAGTGTATCAAATTGTGGGAAACGTTCAGGATCTTCAATCCCGTCATGTTGTGCAACGGAACCTGTGTGCGCGGAGAGAATAATAACTTTCTTTAAACTTCAATGTGTAACAAGTGAAATATAAAAATAAAATGAGATACACGACATGAACATTAGTTTTAACGAAGTACGATATAATTATTGCGATCGTTCGTTATTGAGGAATAATGTACTCGCCTGATTGAGAGACGTAAGGAGATTGTAACTCAGCTGCAACTCCATCGCGTACGACGTGCTGTCGAATGAATACTTGGAGATATTCTCAATTTTGTTGTGGCTGAGATCTAGCAACGTTATATTAGCGCAATTCTCGAATGCGCCCGGTTCGATCTTCGAAATTTCGTTGTGAGACAGATTTACCCTGGTCAGATAGAGATCTTTGAACGCCAGTTTCTCCACAACCGTTACGAAATTCTCGGAAACGTCCAGAAGCTAATAAAAAATTTATTATTGAAAAAATAGTTGCGTTAAAATCGTACGAGTGTAAAAAATTTTCGAGAAACAATGAACACCTCGGCAAATTGCAACTGATTGAACATCTGGAAGTCGATCTTTTTAATGAAGTTGCGAGCAAGATCGATGGTGCCGATTCTCGTGATCGATCCGAAAGTCCCGCGACCGACGTCGTTGATTTGGTTGTCGCTCAGGTACAATCGTCTGAGAAAACGCATGCCGCGGAAAGTGTTCGAATCCAACTTCCTGATCTTATTGTTACTCAAATTTAAGACCTTCAGCACGGAATTTCGGGCGAAGGTTCCTCTAAAACGAAAGCAATCTTAGATACTTGACGTCGCGAAGATTTGATCAGATGATTAACGTTTTTTTTTTTAATTTTCAATCAACCTCTTGAGATCGGAGATAGCATTATGCGACATGTTGCACCATCCCATCTTGGTGAGATCGGCCAAGTGAGATGCGTCCAGTTTGTCGATTAAATTATGAGACAGATCCAAAAATTCGGTGTCTCTCAGTCCTTTAAACTGATTTCTCTTCAGATCTTTTATCTTATTGCCATGCAAATCGAGCGATTTTAATTTTTTCAACGGCGTTACCGCTTCTACAGGCAAGGAAGAGAGCGTGCCTGAAAAGTATAACGATCGGAAATAAACGATTGTAATATTTTATGGCTTAGACGGAAAAGGAATTATGTGAAGTGTGTCTTTTCGCGTTCTCAGCATCGAACGTCGATTTCACAGACATTACGTCGCTTTCGAATCCCGTGATTGACACAAATAATGAGATCGTGTATTTTCTATTGATGATACCTTAGAATGACTGTGTGATTACCGTTACTAATCTTCAATTTTTCCAACTTGGCGGCCGCCGCGCTTTCACCGAAACTATTTCCCGGCAAGACAGACATCCGGTGGCCGGTGATGCTCAACAGGCTGAGATTACCGAGGATCTGAAGTGCCTCGCGCGGAAATTTTTCCAGGTTGCTGTTTATCACGTGGAGTTCCTGGAGAGTTCTGTTCACGCCGAGAAAACTGTATTTTTCGATCAGCCTCAGCGGCATGTCGATGAACATCAGCACCCGCACGTCCAACGGGTACAAGGCGGGTCCGTAAAATCGTACTGGTCCGCCAAAAAAAAAAAGAAAAACGAAACACACGCTCATTCCCGAGTCTATTTTGTTACTCGCCACGGGAATGTTGAATCTGATTTTTTTTTCCGCGGAATCAAGTCAGCTCACCTATGTTACATTTGTACAGAACCAGTTCCTCGATCGGCATGCCCTCGTTGCCCAGATTCGAGAAAGCGATGCTGAGACTCGCCAGATTCGTGTTCTCGCAGCGAACGTACAGACCCTTGTCGCTGCCCCGCAGACAAGTGCAGGGGTAGATGTACATTGCTTCTCTGGGACATCGGAACCTCGGTCCGGGTGGCACGTAGCCGCCCATTACGTACAGGGCTATGCCCAGGAGTAACAGTGGCGATAACATTTTAACCTGTACGAGAGAAACAGGAATTTTATATATAAAATTTCATATAGCGATAGGCGCGAAAAAGATGTGAGATAGCGATACTGTTTACGTTCGAGTTTCGATTAGTCACTTCGTGATGCAACGCGCGAAATGTGGGAAACTCTCCGCGATCGATACACCGATAAGCGTGCGAGTGAGATAAACGCACGGCTAACAAGTAAAACACCTCTTTGAAATCTCCCTTCTCTGAAAATCTTTTTCCAGCGAACTCAGTCAAACAGCCTTTCGACGCTCTTTGTCCTCGTGACCCGCCGTTTAAGCAAATGCGATTACATCGTTCGCTGGAATCGCGATCCGATCTCGCCGCTTGTTATACCACGCGAGTCACCGGTATCCCGCGATTTCTCGATGCCGAGGGTGACTAACTCGCTGAGATCCCCGTGATAGTCCGAGACCGTCCTTGAGGAAGACACACGGTTCTTTCCAGAGAGACGCGCGACCTACGCACGATGTGACCTACGCGTCGCGGAAAGGCGAGAAAACAAGATTTCATGCGATGATGTGCTGGCCTCGCCGAATCATCGTTCGCCCATTATTAATTAATTCGTTCGTCGCGCATCGACGGCGCGGTGTCTCCCACGCGATTCTAGAAAGAACACGCGCGAGCAAAACTTCACGTACGATCGTAACTTTCTCACATCGCAAATTATAAGTTACGAGCGCTCAATCTGCGCATCAAACGATGCGTTGTTGCTTTGCAACAACAATTACGCAAGCGGCGCTTGTCCATCCGGAAATGTTAACGCAATTAGACCAATCCCAGTTTTCACCGATGTGTGCGACTACCGCGAAGACGATCCCCGACGATCCCCACCTGCGTAACCGTGCGTAAAATTTCGATGGAAAATTGACAGTTATACGCGCTATGCTGCGCTTATTGCAAATCGATCGTTTTTCTTACGAAACGCACGACGATTAAGCAAACACAATCTCCGCGTAATATAACCGACCTCCTTTCAAAGATCGTCATCTGATCATCATCTGATCATCATCGTCGTGAGTTTGACAAGATCATTTGGCCGTGAAAAAATGTTCACTCAACTTCAGCGATAAATTTATATTTTGCTGCAATCGTTCATCATCTCAGTTTGCAAGTTTGCCTAAAAAAAAAGATTTTTGTATTTTATTAACGAGTTTCACTTTGTTTTTTTAATCAACATTTGCGCGATAACGAAAAGCGAGTTATACTTTCGATAGAGCGCGCAGCATCCGCTAATCGAGGATCGTCGTGGCGAAGCTTCCCGCCAATTAACGGTGGCGTGCAATTAAAGTAATCGTGAGACCTACCGATCTGAGAAATATGGAGAACTATGCCTTATTACAGCCCTAGTAATTCAACGAGCAAGAAGATAAAAAGAAAGGCACCGTGATCTAGTTTAACCGTGTTTGTTGCAACGCTGGCGATTTAATACGCTGACGAGCACACGATGTGTAAAAAAAAAAAACGAACAGCACATATCCGGCCGATGTTCTATGCGCGCGTTATATCTACTTGTAGAAAAATATTTTCGTCAAACTTATCTTGTACTTGAAAGACGTGTCTGTTCATACAAAATACACTTTTGTACGATTGTGCAAAAGCATCGATTTGGTTTATTCAAACACGCGATCGCGATCCTAAATGGCGATCGATTTTCGCCAGATAGTGACATCTGCAAATCTTAAGCCGACTGAGGTGATAACGTTTGCAAGCGAAGCGATACACTGGGAAAAACAGGTGCCTTTCACTTATTTCATTTCGTCTCTCTCTCCTTCTCCCTATCTCGCTCGTAATAAACCAAGGAAATAACTATTGGACCGAATCACGCTGGTCTCTCGCGACTCCGCACACAAACTCGTATCAGAATTATATAAAAAAAAAAAAAGTCATCGACGTGCGTATCAATACCGATGTAACGCATTCTGAAAATGCTTGGATATTTATTGCAGAACTATCTCGCCCGTATCGATCTAACGGTTACTCGCATCGAGATGTGGGAAGGTATTTAGAAACTCGATGAGAAGAATTGCTATAATAAAAAGACAGGTTTCAGAATGTGAGACGTACTTCCGTTTCTCGAAAGCGGAAAAAGAACAGCGCGACGGCAAAAGAACTGGCGCGCTCCACTTTCCGAAAGTCTATCAATTAGAGCTGTTGTTTAGCGGAGCGACAGTCGGCTTACGTAAAAAAAGAAAACACACACTCACGTTCCCACTGTGTAAGACACCGCCGATAAATATTGAAATTATATTTTATTATTAAACAGATTTTTCTCTCGTAGGACTTAAGCGCGTCTTCCCGTTGCATTTTTTTTTTATGCGGCTGGGAGGAAGAAAGAAAGAAAACAGATGCGTTTTCGTTTCACCGGTCGTCCTTGTGCGGATTCCGCGGCATTTGAACACCCTTGCATTTTGCATCGTGCAGTTTTCGTTTTTTTAACGTGATCTTTTCTTCCACGTATAGAATACGCGTCATCTCGGGACACAGAAACAATTTGACATTTTTAACGCAAAGTAAAATATTTTTATACGCAGCTGTTACGCTTGTCATTACGACGACGTCGCGAAACTTTAAGTGCGCGACGGAAATAAAAAAAAAAAAAGAACAACGCAGAATTCAGTCAGACATTAAAGACAGTTACTTCAAATCACAGACGTAGAAACGTAACGTTTTTTTAACGTACGCGCACCGTACGCTGAGAACCGGAGAGATGACGCATCTAAACACACTCACGTGGACACTCACCCGAGAACTTTGCGGATTTTTAATATCGTTTTTTTACTTAAAGATGTAACAAAACTTAAAAACAGCGGGCTAATAATAATCTGTTTCTTATTGCTAATTTTTAAAACGTCAACGTCATACCTGATTGCTCCAACGTCAGCTGATAAGTTTTACGAAATGACATTTTCGTCGAGTGTTTTTCTCGAACTATTTTAAGGTGACAATCTCGCGATTTGTCACAGAAATATTTGTGGTACCTTATTGCACTTTGCCCAGAAATCTTCACAAGCACGAAGATCGTCTCTCTTTCGAGGATGCACCGCTGGTATCCCCGGGGTTACATATTCGCGCGGGTCATCCTTTTTCTTCCACCATGCAGGAGCGAGAGGCACGAGAGAGAGAGAAAGAGATAAGCAGGGAGAGAAATATACGAGCGCCTTTTACCGCGTGTCTTCAGGACATTCTGCATGTGGTTCCTGGGTGAAGCTGCTGTGAAAACTGAGCCGAGACTCGGAGGCAAAGAGAAAGGCAGGCCTGAGAAGTAAGGCCTGCCTCATTGGCAGTTAATGCGTGCTGTCCTTTCGTAGACATCCCACCTTTTGCTACTGACGCGCGACTCATTTTAATAAATTTCATCTTTTATTCTCGAAAAAAGATCACTATTGATTACTTACGGTAATTTTAAGAAATCTATTAAAATATAATTACAGCGTGCAAAATTGAACACAGCTTTCTCGATGTTTTAAGAAACACATTAGAAAAAAAATATATTTTTTTTAATCGTTAAAGTTCATTTTCTGTTATTATTACAGTTTAAAAAAATTAAAAATAATTTTTCTACATATAGCACATTTTATGTTCTATTTAACATATGATACGATCCTGATAATACCACGGTAGAAGAAAGTTAGCAAAATAAGTATCTTAGGATTGGTTAGTGCTAGTGAAAGTATCTGCGGACAGTTGCCTCGATGCTCAAGTACAACTCGTGCGATTTACAGCATGAAGCTGACATCTGTTGGTGCGCAGATAAATCTAAATAAACATTTCAAAGAGTAAAAAAAGAACTTAAACTAAATATTTTTAAAAATATTATAACAAAATTAATTATTTAACAAAAACTTCACTACATGTGCTTACTTAAAAGATGTTTTTTCAATGTTTTCTTTTTACAAATATATATTTAAATATTGTTTTACTACCTTGCACAAAGTATATATAAAAGTAAGTATTTGTCATGGCACAGTAACTTCGGCTTTTCTGAAATATCTTGCAACACAAAGCAGGATACGATACTTAAGCATCGTTTAAACGATAATGAGAAAGAATGGCAGACCTTTTCTGAAATTACACGGCTATTAAAGTCATTGAGCCTTCGAGTTCTCAAACAAAGAGTTTGAGGTAGTACTAGTAGTCGGTTGCGTTATCCAGCGTTATTACTTAAAAAGAATCGTCATTAATACACAGAAAAATGAATTGTCTCATAATATATGTATTTGACTTTTTATTATTTTTGAGTGAGTCAAAATTAATTTAAATTGAGATGTTGCACGTAAATCTAAACATTGATATATTTTTTTTTGTTATACAGAAGTGACAGACCAACTCGTTTTGGGTTATTTTGTAAGAATTCATTGTTTTCTATATTCGTTTTAAATGTAGAACCAGAAAATTAATGTAATTTCTTTGTATGAGAAAAGTTACACTTTTGTTTTTACACACGCAGGACAGAAATCGCTTGGAAACATATGAGGAAATATCGAACGAGCAAAACGACACCGATATCTTCGGTAATTTAACTTTTCATTTTACTTGCGAGGGCATGCCGTCCGGTTTTTACGCAGATATGGATTACAACTGCAAGATTTTTCACGTTTGCGACAATGCCGGCAACGGATTCCCGGTGATATGTTCCAACAATACGATATTCAATCAGAAACAACGGATTTGCTCGGACGAGGAAGATATCGATTGTCTGCGCGCCCACGAGTGGTATCTCACATTTGGTTTTTCGTGCAAGATTTTAGAATTTTATTATAAAATAAAATGATTGCTCGCATTGTACGTACAGGTATTATCTGAATGCGTTGACTTATTCTACGGAAATTGAAATGAAATCTGTCATGGAAGAAATCAAATACGAAAATGAGTCAAAAGTGATCGAAGAAGAAATTCCTTCCGTTTTGCCGCTTCTAGTTGACTAGAAGTACACATTTTAATTTTTATACATTATAATTTTCCACCATGTTATTATTTTGCAAAACTATTGAGTGCATTTAATTGTGTTGATGTAAAACTGTCAGAGTGTTACATTTATAGAATTCTAGAGTAACTCGTTATTTCGCTTTCATGGCAGTTCAACGTTCCGGAGATCGCGTGTGCCCCGCGATCTTGACTCCGGTCTTCTTGTGCTCTTGTTGCGTCTCTCGGTGCACTTTTTTTGCCGCGTGCAACTGGCGTAGAACTGGCAAAAAGATAAAGGAAAGAAGAAATGCACGGAGAAGACCTTCGGTGTGTAGTCCAGAATAATCTCGAATCTATTCCTAAGCATTCGAAGCTGACTTCTCAAGGTTCTTGGAACTTGTAGCGCCGGTAGATTTACGAAAGTGATGTGTTGCAGGAGTTTACACACAAATATATTACTATAAATATATAAATATTTTTTAATATAAAATATTTTGCCGATTTCTCTTTTGCTTAATTAAATGTGTTTAGCTTTTAAAATTCTGTGATTGCAATAATATTAAAATATTACATACACACATGGAAAATTAAAATATCTTATTTAATTATTTCTTATTATAATTTTACGAAGAAGAAAAATACCGATTATTATTAAGATAAAAGTAGCACACCATTTATTTTCATATTCAATCAAAGAGCACATCAGTCTTACTTATAAAACTTACACTAGTAATTCAATTATTTATTTTGCAATATACCGCATAACAATTTTTAACGTAAGTGTACGACCTCTAAGAAAATATAAAGAAGTGTTACCCTCCACCATAAAATCCCATTTATGACAATGAAATAAATATTTCCTGTGAAATACATATGTGGTGTGTGTGTGTGTGTGTGTTTCTTCCATATTATAATGAAATTGCGAGGAATTGTTTCCACAACCATCTACGAGAATACCGTTTCTTCAGGTTCTATGGCATCTACACTAAAATCTCTTAGAGAGGATATTCTATTTATGAAACCTGTGGTACTAAATCGCAAGTAAAATTTAAGATAAAAAACAATGGACACGTTCATAAAAATGTGCGATGATTAACTTTCCGACACTGACGTTTTCAGGAAATTACAAACTTTTCTTTAATCACAGAAGATTATACAATTCAAAAACTATGTTTTTTTTTATGAACGCGACCACAATGTTATTATAATAGTAAAAAAAATTAAAGCTAAACCCAATAAAACTCGATTTCCGACTTCGAAAAAATTCCTAAGTACGTACACCTAAGGTTTCCGTACATAAAAAAAATTAGAAGTAAATTTTATCAAAAGATTTAATGCTATTTTCCGTGATAGTGAGAATCGTAATGAGGATGATGAGGCCAAGTGATTCCTGGACCAGTCTTGTCATTATCATAAACGTATTTGATCTTCGGGTTGTCCGGTCCGAAGAGACTTTGCCGAATCATGCCGAACATGGCTGATGCGAGAGCCATGTTGCTGATCATCCCGGCCATGCTGGCAGCCGCTCTCGCATGAGCCAAGGCCATTTGAATAAGGAAGGTTATTATGAAACCAATCCCAGGCATCATATTACTCATCTTCGTCTTCAACGCTCTTCCGAGATGCACCATCTCGCTCGTGATTTTTCTGGACGTGATATCCTCTTGCAAACGTGGCAAATAGATCCTCAATTCCAAGTGCTTGCTCTTCTTAGAAGACGACTCGGTGTCGTTCATCTTAATTTCGTTATCCGGATCCTCGATCTTCTTCATGGAAATGCCTTTCACAAGCATGTCCGAGTATTTATCCAACAGAGATCTGAATTCATTCTTCGCGCGATGTTCTCTTTCGCGTTCCTGATGACTTTCTACAGACTCCTTCTCACGATCATAAATCATTTGCGTCTTCAAGGGTATTACTTTCAATTCTTCTGTACTCTGCTCGTTCGCGTGGTTTTCGGTTCTTTTCGTCAGATTTTCCTCGGTGAAAACTTTGAATCTACTCATAAATTTCTTATTCAAGCGGCTCCCGAAGAGCACGCTGAAAGCGTTGTACGCATCTTCCACGTTGAAGAATTTTGTGACGTCACCTTCAGCGAAATCTGTCGCGTTGGCTTTTATCTTATCCAGAAACATGGTGATTATTTGTTCATCGTTCATGGATCGTTTTTCCGCGTACTCATCGCTTTCTTTTAAAAACTGAAAGTCCGCTTCCTGGGTGTCATCTAGACTTCTTTCTCTCTTTTCCTTCTCTTTCTTGATCTTCTCGTTGTCTGGTCGCTGGTCCAGAACTTCTTCCATGATATCGCTGATGATCGTCAGAATACTCGGCAAATTCTTGTTGTCCTTGATCTTTGTGGCTCTGCCTTCGCGATACTCGCCGAGGCTGATGCCTACCTCGCCGTTTCCGTAGCCTCTAATTTTCAGATTACCGAAGTCTGCCTGAAACTTATCCTCCATTAGCTTCTGATACCAGTCTAAAAAGAGATGTTCGACAGATTCCTTTCTCGTCAGCAGTTCCTTCTCGAAATCGCTCGTAGACATGCCGAAGTAATGCTGCACTTCGGCTTCTGTTGATCTTCCGAGGATACCGAGATTAGAGGGGATCAATGACGGTAAATTGTTGATTATCAGAGGCCAGATAAAAATGCCCATGCATTTGATAAAGCTTAAACTGAGTAGACAGTTGGTTACTTGCGACAGAAAACCTCGAGTTGCGACGCGCTCATCCAAATCTTCCACCAGCTTCAATATCTCGTACTGATCGGCGGTCAGAGAGTTTTTGACTGTAGAATTCAATGTATCCACAAAATATTCTTTCGAATTCTCCGCTGGCCTCTTCTCCAATGGCTTTTTTGACTTGGAAATATTCACTAAAAGCTGAAGAAACTCGGTTTCCGTGATGTTTGGAAACATCGTGCCCGTTGTCGTTTCCGAAGCCCGTTCGATTTCATCATTCGTCTCGTAGTAAGAATTTAACAACTCTTCCCTGGTGCTTCTTCGTCTTCTTTTGTGCGCTTTCAACGATGAATCCGAGGGACCGGGCTTCGATGATGGATCTTGCTTTCGTTCAATATCAAACAATAGAACTTTTTCCTTGGAAATGTCTATGAAAATGTTCGTTGGTTGTCCAAGGTATCCGGAAACGATGTGCGGGGTTCCTTTTTCTAAAAAATAAAATAAAACATTCGATATATCAATAAATTAAATATCGACAAGAAAATATTAGTCTGCGTTTAACGAAAAAGACTAATTCACCTACTGACGGAGTATTCGCAGCTCTCGATAATCCATTTATCTGGTTCGTCTCTTCAGTGTGCGCGACTCTCGACTGAATCGTCTCTTGTTGCGGTTCCTTCGATTTAAAAGGTTTCAGCTGCTGCGGTGCGGTCGACAAAATGCTGAATTGCGGTGGTTGATAACCACCGAAACTCGGAAATCCGATGGAAGGAAATTGAGGAATAGAAGGTTGGAATGGAAACTGACCTCCCGGAATCATGATTTGAGGAGGCGAGGATATTGGAAAAGAAGGTATATTGGAACCGTCAGCAAAAGGATTTGTAAATATAGGTCCTGCAAAATCGGAACCAGGAATCTGACTTATGCCGGGAATTTGACCTCCGCCAGGAAACTGACCGATGATGTCGGAAATTTGACTGCCACCGGGAAATTGACCGCCACCAGGAAACTGGCCGATGATATCAGAAATCTGACTGGCACCGGGAAATTGACCGCCGCCAGGAATCTGGCTGATACCAGGAATCTGACTGATACCAGGAATCTGGCTGATAGGAGGGATTTGTCCGCCGCCAGGAATCTGGCCCGCTACGTCGTCGAAAGTAGGCACAGTCGGAAAGAATTGTCTTAAAGTCGGCCAGCTGATATGTTGCGTGCAAGTGATGAAGTTGTTGCTTTTCATGCATTCGAGCATGTTAGTTACATATGCGCGACGTATCGTGTCTGGTATCGCTTTTTCCGTTAATCTGACAATATTCATTTCTCGAGCGGTCAGAAGAGAGCTTACCGCGGGATTATTCACGTCAAGATATGAATTCTCCACGCGCAGCGTCGGATTTTTGTTCGGTAAATTCTTCAGCGCATCTTCTATTTTTCCCTCGATAATTTCCACGGCAGTCTTTAATGTATTTTCGGCCTTTTCGTTGGACGTTTGATTCTCCGGATAGGCGTTACGCAATAAAATGGACGCTAAATCAATTTTCATTCTCGGCATACTCTGATAACTTCCGAAATTTGGAAAATTCGGCAGTCTCGGAAAGAATTGAGCGATAGTCGGCCAAGCTATGTCTCTGGTGCACTCGAGAAACGTGCTTTCACGAACGCAAGTGACCATTCTCTCAACGAATACCGGCCTCACTGATTCCGGTAGCAAACTCTCGGCGATTTGAACGATGTTAGTTTGCTGTTCCGTAAAGTAACTCATAATTTCTGGCGATCTGGAGATAATCATGGTGTTTAAAACACCACTCGGTGTCGCGTGCTGCACTGCTCTGAGAATATTCAAAATCACACCTTCCGGATGTTCCGTGAAGATAGGAAAGAATCTTGTATCGGTGATAGTAACAGTAGCGTCGCCATGCTGACCGATCTTAACGTTGGTTTCCGAGAATGGCGACGGATCGGTCAGATTTTGGACTACCGCGGGCTTGCTCGACAAAGAACTCGCTCCGAAGTTGGGAAAGCTGGGCAGCCTCGGATAATAATCCGAGAGATTCGGCCACAACACATCTCTCGAACACGTCAAAAAGTTATTATTGAGAACACACTGTAACATTCGATTGACGAAAGCGGGACGACGAGCGTCGGGCAGTAGATTTTCCGCTAGTTTAACGATATTCGCTTGCCGATCACTGAGCAAATCGCTAAATTCTTGCTTTTTAGAGTTCGAGATAACTTGATTCTCTTGCACGCTCGGCGCGGACAAATGTATCGATCTGAGAATGTTAAGTATCACCGTCTCGGGATGTTCGGTAAATATCGGCACGAATGACGTTCCGGTCACGCTGATAACAGGGCCGTTGCTCTGCGGAAATTTCGTTCTCGAGATAATTTTTGCGTTAGGAGTTGCGGCGTTTTGATTTATCGCGTTTGTCTTGTCTTTTGTCTGATCTTTAGCAGGTTGTTGTTGCGACGAGCTCGTATTTTTCAACTGCGATGTCTGCTGCGATGTCTCTTCCGGCTTCGGAGATTCTGAATTAGACGGCAAATTGGGAAATTCGGGAAAGTTTGGAACGTAGAGCGCAACCGTGGGCCAAATAATATATCTGGTGCAATTGTAAAAGTCGTTGTTCGCTCGGAGGCAAGAGAGAACCTGAGTAACGAGAGGAGTTCGAGCCTCAGACGGCACGAGACTCTCCGCGAGTTTGAGTATGTTGAGTTGCTTCTCGGTGATAGGAGTAAGAACTATTATGTTTTCGTTGCCAATCGGCGAATTTTCCGATTTCGCTCTCAGAGAATTACGCGCGTTCGTTAAAATCTCCGTGATCTTGTTTTCCAACTCGCCGAACGCCTTGGAAGAAGGCTCACTCTGACGAAACAGTATTGCGGGAATTCGGCCAGACGATTTTTCCGAAGAGGCGCTACCACCGGTGTTCGATTCGGCTGCCGGTGACGTACTTCCTCCGCCACCGAAACTCGGTATAAACGAGAAGACATCGGGTAGAGACGAGAATTGAAATTGCGGTAAGTAGCTGAAGATGTCGGATATCTGCCAGTTGGATAACTGCCAGTCGGAAAAATTCGGTAACCATTCGGTAATATTCGGCACGAAGGGAGAGAACTGTCTGACCGTCGGCCAGGTCGAATATCTGATACAAGTCAGATAATTAAGATCCTGGATGCATTTGACGGTTTTCTGAACGAATTCCGAACGATACTGAACCGGAAGAAACTGTTCGGCCATGTGAATAGACAGCAATTGTTCCGGAGGTAGCAGAGCAACGTAGGAATCGGTGTTGTAAGTGACGGACGGGGGTGGTACTTTCGCGTGTTCCCGCAGAGTGTTCTGAAGAATGTCAACGATCACCGCCTCCGGTTTTCGCATTCTCGTGGCGTCCGCGTCCACGACTTCTGGAAGCTCGCCCGAGGATCCGACGTAGCTGGGGAAGGGAACGATCGGATACTGCGGGTAATATTGTATCGTCGGATACCAGCTCTGATAATCCGGAAACGGCGGGAGCGCCGGATAATGCTGCTTGATCATCGGCCAGGCGAAGTACTTGACGCAACTGAAATATTCGAATCTGCGCACGCACGAGAACATTCTGTCGGAATATTCGCGCCGTGCATCACCCGGCAGCAGTTTCTCGGCCATCTGAAGAATTTGAAGCTGGCCGATGGTGAGGAGCCCTTTCAGAGTTTCGTTCTTCGGATCGATGAACGTCGGCGTCTGATCGTAGCCGGTTTTCGACTCGAGAGCGTTCCTCAGGATGTTGAAAACGACGGATTCCGGCGTGAGCAGCCTCGCACGATGCACGTAATGAATCTCTGACCGACTGCGGAAGATTGTCGAGCACGATAGGCCAGACGAAGATGCGCATGCAGTTCAGAACGCTGAGACTGCGAATGCAATCCGACATGTTCGATATGAAAGACTGTCGCTGCTTCGTTTCCACCAATTGCTCGGCGCACTTTATAATTTCCAGTTGGTTCGTGTTCAATTCGGTTGCGTTTAGACCGGCTGATTGCGTCTCATTCGAAGGTTTTGCCCGCGTTTGCGCGAGATTTTTTATCGTTTCCAACAACTGAATCTCAGTGAATTTCGGAATGTCAGGAAGCACCTCGATAGCTTGTTCTCTTATGTACTGAAGGAACGTTCTGTTTTTTATTTGTTCCTGAAGTAGAACGGCTTGATTCTTCCATTTTTGAAAGCGATTGGGAACCACCTCTGGTTGATTGAGATTTTCATTCGGAGTCAGAGCGTCGTTCACGTTGCTGCTGCGTAAATTGCGAAATTTCTTGTCTGTTTCGCCAACTATGTCAATGTCCATCGACTTTTCCGATTGTTTCGCGCCACTCTCGACCGATTCAAGAGCGTCGTCTCGTATAGATATCAATTTCTTTATCTGACCGTCCACGATCGATTCTTGCCCGCGACCGGGCAAATTTCCTTCTTCAGCGTTTAGATAAACGGTCGAACTCTTGGACTTGGACTTACCTGAAGTTAAGTGTCTGTTCTCTCTGTTCAAATTTGCATTTTCGATTTCTTCAGCGTTCGAAGCATCGTTAGCGACATGTTCCTCCTGATTTCTTTCACTTTCAGCCTCATCGGCAAGCTTCAAGCTTCGCAGATCGTTGCGTACTTCCTCGGTATTCTCGATTCGTGACTCATCCGAGTAATGTTCCTCCAATTTCTCAACCTGTCCCGTTTCTTCTTTATTTAAATCTGATTTCTCTGCCTCTTCCACATTCGCGGTCGTCTTCAGATTTTCTGAAACATCGGAAGAAACCTCTTTCTTTTTTTCTGATTTCGTCTCATCCTCGTTTACGGGATTTACATCGGCAACAATCACTCGCCTTTCTTCGTTGCTGTCATCTTCTTGGGAAGCCGAAACATCTTCCGTGATATCCAATACCTTTCGTTGTCCTAAATCCTTGATGTCGTCCGACTCGACTTGAGCGTCGAATCGTCGAATGCCTTCGTCCTTCTGCACTTTTCCCGCGACGTCGTCCCGCGCGAGACCCTCGCTCTCTCGCAACACGGACTTACCGGAAAGCGTCACGTCGTTTCTTCGTCTCTTTTTCGCGACACTGCCTTCGTCGGCTTCGGTCTGAATTTTTTCGGAATCGTCAATGGATATCTCTTTTGCGGGAATCTTTCTTCCGTCGTCTTCATTGTATTCTTCCTCTGTCAAACTTCGCGCTCGGTCCGCGTTCTCCGCCTCTTTGTTTACGCCGCCGGAATTGGTGTCACTCACCTTTACCGGTTCCGAAATTTTGCCGTGCACTTGATCGGCCGCAACACCATCGTGAGGCACACTACGCGCTCCCGCGTCGTGAAGGACGCAGAGCAGAAGGAAGAGGCAGAGAACTGTACGAGACACGAGTCGGTGGATACTCGTGATCGACCGTGGGCGTCGAGAGTTGAGTGCTCTCATGGTCGCGGTCGAGAGGCGAATGTCTCGGCCACTTCTGAGCCGGTCTATGGTCAGCTATGGCGCACGCATGGTGATACACATACCATCGCCTAAAGCACGACACCGAGAGGAGGCTGCTCACGGACGAAGAAGCGAACCTGTAGATGAATAACAACTTGGCATTTCCATTTTTGCAGTGCCCCTCTACGCGCTTCTTCGGGGTAGTTGGTTCGATGGGAAACGAGCTTCGGTTGGCGATGTGGCCGACCGGTTGTGTTTCCTGCGCGGAAATGACAATCAAAGCTGACTGATTCGAACACTGCAATTTTGTGTGCAGCGTAAATGAATCGTGTCGTTCTTTTTTTCAATTTTAACGTGTCCGGTAAACGGTAGTTTTTCCGGATTTTCCGAGAAAGTTTATTCATTTCAGATCATTCGACAAGTATAAGTGACGTGAGTATAAAATCATGCTTCTCGCAATATGTATGTAAGAAAAAGGGAACGAGAAAATTATACAAGTACACTATGTACGTGACTACCTGTTCGGCATGCGCATTTTTAGAGCGTCTAAGACCGACTACAGGCATACGAAAAGACTGAATTCACTATCTCTGCAATACTTACTTAAAAAAAAAAACTCCCAATATGTAATGGAAAAATATATAAATTCAAAAGATTCTAAAAACTTCGTGTGTAATTTAATTAATTCACAGTTTTAAAATCAAACGAGCAACTTAACCGGCAGCAGAATATAATTCCAGCAAATATAATTCAAAGATAAATGAAAACATCTCAAGAAAGTAAAAAGAACGAAAGTCAAGCCGGACGAATGCGGTATAAATACGGATCAGACCAGGTTTCAGGTTCATGTTTAATACGAGAGCTTCTACACTCGCGCGCTCCCCGCTCGCCTTTGTAAAGGGTTGAATTTTTAGTCCTTGAAGGAATCGAGACTCGATGGAACGATCACACGAAGAAGGGGCATCCCCTTCGAGAGTCGAGATGGCCGCGGAGAGGAGAGCGACGCATTTTTACCGTAGAACTTATTTTCCAAGATAGTCTCTCTCTCGGCGCGATGCTTCTTACTTCTTCCCTCTCACCTCTCTCGTCCGTACTGGATTCACTGCGCAAAGACGATGCAATAAACCTGTACTGCTTTTCTTGCCTCACTGTCTGCCTTTACTTACGGTGCGTCCACAACGTTCAAAGCGATTTATTATTATTTCGCCATTACATCATTTCAAACAGTTCCATTTTCATTAAGAATTTTCCCGCCAAGCCTATAATTCTCTGTCGCTTTGTTTCATCTCCAAAATCTACTGTTCGTCCTGAAATTGCGAAATAATGCAAACGCAATTGCAATTTTTTGTGAAAATTTTTGCGTTTTTATTTCAATGATTGTTTGTAGGTGCTAACAGCCGCGATGAAATAAACGAAAATAGCTTTGAGAAAGGTAATTTTTATCGACTAAAGTATTAGGCGTATCGAGGCAAGCCACAACGACGATCAACGACCATGACTCTGAGCCACTTTACCGTGGAATCGTTAATGAATCTTACCACGCATTATGTTCCTCCTAATATCTCGTTATGAGGTCAGCAAACAATTGTTAAATCGCAAGCATTATTCCCATGCGTCATTTAATGATGGACATTAGTCATTTTGTAACTGTTTGCAGCAACGTTGCACACGTAAGTGCTCGTTAACATTGTGCGAATCTAGGAATTTATGCGGTAACGCTGAGGCATTGAGAAAAGTGACGTTTATTAGAACAAAGGAACGCGCGTGTATCCGTTTGTTATTTAATAATGAAACGTAGAGATATTTGGAACTTGTGAAGCATTGGGAAGACGTCTTCGGAAAATTGCAGTGCGATGTGCATTCCTACTAAATACACTCTTGGCATTCAGCCACTCCTTTTCAAGGTAATGGCCATGCGTGAACGGTCGTTGCACGATGACCGTGACAGTGATGTAAAAAGTGAAAGACGTTGGTAAAACATTATTTAAAAAATTCTCTCACAGAGAGAATATGTTGTCTGCGAACTTGAGTCAAGAAAACAGATGTAAAAGAGCGCCTTGCATTAATAAATAATTGTCACGCGCACAAAAATTCATTAAAATAATTTTAAATCAACGAATATAAATGTGTTACGTAATTTTATTATACAAGTATAATATAGCGTGTACGTGTGCCATTGAGATGTGTGTTGAGATATGCTTTCTAATATTACGCATACAGGTCGGCGTTCTCCTCATTTTTTTTAAGTCCGGCTCGTAAAATCGGCGCCGAAGAGGAATTCGAAAGAGATGCGCAGAAAGTCAACGCGCAGCGCGAGCGGGCGATTCTCTTTCGAGTTCGAACCGTTCGATGCTCGTTGGAGGGAATCACACGGTTACTCGTGCGGGCGCGGATAGCACATATTTTCGTGTAGTCCGGTTCAAGAGGTTCAAGGAGGCGATAAAGGGAAAAAGATCGGCCGAAAGAAAAAAAACAAGATTAATCAGTGTCGATGAGGACGTTTGAGTGGTGGTAAACCGGTTTGAGAATGAAGACGATTGGTCGGATTTTATCTTACGTGCTATTGGCAGCCGCATTCGCAAAAAACGTACTTACAATAAATGCCGCGAATGTTGCATTTTTAAAAGTACAGAATGACGAAGTTGCACGAGATTCTAATGGCACGAGACTCGAGTTGATTTCCGGACTATCGTTGAATTCTAACATTCTCGGAAGTCCTCGGAATAACATGTTTCAAAGCAAAGTGGATCAAGGTAAAATAAAATTTCATTTACACACTTTTAATTTTCGTAAAGATATGCAAATTAGAAACGGTAGATTTAACAGTGTCGGATAAAAGTATAATTGTCAATTTCAATTTGCATTTCTTATAGTGTGTTATTAGGACAAAAATCGTGTAAGTAAATATAAAAACGATTTTTGTGACATTAAGTTACATTTATTACATATACAGAAGAATCTCGCACCTTCGGACACAAGAGACTTCAATTAATGCTGATGCCGATGATGTACAAGATGGGAGTGATGATGACAATGTTAATGGTGTTGACAGCGATCTCGCTGAAGGGATTACTCATCGGTAAAAAACTTTACTTTCGTGCGCACTGAAAAGTGTCACCCGCACAAATATGTAACGGTATTCTTGTTGTTTTGCGGATAGCACAGATTGCATACATAATTAGATGACATTGCTGACCCATTTACCGCATACGAATTTGGTGTGTTTACAGTTTTAACCAATTTACAGTTTTTTAATCAAATTTGGTTTACTTACTCAACGTATCCACACGCATTATTCTTCTAAAAAATATATCAATAAATTCTTATTTAGTTATATAATATAATATATTGTGTTGGACTATAACAATTTTTTGAAGTTTTGTTATTTCATTATCGAGACGTTATTAAATTTATTTTTATACATAGTGCGAAGATATAAATTGGATGTTTTATTCAAAAGATTTTGGATAAGAAATCCTTTATTGCTCATTGTATATTGAATTATTTATGAAAAATCTTTTCTATTTACAGGAATCATTCTACTTGTGCTCAAGCTCAGCACTTTCTTAGCGAAATTGCATTCCGGATGGCATTCGGGACATTCGTATCCGTCAGCGCAACCAATTCACGTACACGTTCACAATAGTTTTCCACATCTTAACCCGTATCACGCCTGGGAAAGTATTCCAGCGAGTGGTCCCGGAGATGATGCTCACTATTATTACAAAGGATAAATTACATATTATCAAGACCATATATATGCTTGATCGAGGATGTCTGCTGAAACATCATAGCGAAAAAAAGTTGGACGTCAATTCGATAAAAAAAAGACATGAATCGTATGATTAACTGAACGGCCTAGTTTTCTGTCTCTTGACTTTATTCGGACGATGTTGTCGATATTCGAGTTCTTACAAAGATTGAATCTTCGTGATTGAATCTAAACATATCAATATTTCCGATATCCAGACTATTCTAATACTATTTTAAAAAGCAACATTGGACTTATTAATTAATCAAATTTGTCTTGTCGGACTTTGTGAGAAACGATGATTTATTCATTGTTTTGTGTGTTAAGTAGGCACTTTACGCGTATACCAAAGGAAAAAAAACATGATATAATAGTAATAGTTACTTCATAATAAATTGAAGTCCAAGTAGCAGCAATTATAAAGACATTCGCAAACTTTGTTTTCTAAGAAAATACGCGAGATCAAGAGTAACGTTTGTCAAAACGCGGTAAACGTACGATTATTTATCGCAAATAATTTGTCTTCTATAGCGTACTATTTATTACACGTGTGTATGATTATACGCAATAAGCCTTCAAAAAATACGTAATCGATAGACAATGTTCTATGTTGAATACATTTACATCTAAGTTGCGCATCGTATAGCGATATATACTTAGATGTTACTTTTATTTTAAATACCGAACGAGATAATGCTAATTCGATTTAGTTGTGACATATTTGTACAACGTAGAAACCAAATTTTGATTTTATACCAAAACGGAAAGCGCGCGTTTACATGTATAATAAGAATTACCTACATACCTCATGTTATCAATAAGAATATATCATAAGTTTTTCTTATTGCATATTCATTATGTTTCTTATGTAATATGTATATTATTGTATGTCGGGACTACTTTTATTTTTATTCTAAGATATGATACACGAATAAGCGTGTGTGTATATTTTTCAACAAATTCATATTATTTCCACTGATAAAAAAAGTCACATATTCTTTTACAATTATTATTTAAAAAATGTAAAATAAAATTCAGTTATACAATTATTAGAAAAATAATATATACATATTATTTAAATCAATTAAATTCTTTTATCACGGAAATATATGTACGTGTTTATTCACATCTCTAGACTGGTAAGATCGATGCTCTTATCGGCGAGTGGTCACTGTAGCGCATCACTGACCAAGTGTATCCACATTACGCTTACTCTAGTGTAAATAACATTCTGCAGACCCAGTTTCCCGACTTAGTGGGGTATCCCGAAGAACAAAAAGGTAAAATATCTCTGCGCGTCGCGTACATCGGCGCAGTCTCTTAAACGAGTAGAACGCGTTGCTTTGTGCGAATCGGAGAAAATTGAGAAAAATTTCCTTGGCATCTTCTTAGTACCTGTTTTATATTGGTGTTCATTTAATCAAGTGTGAAAGAATTATGCAAGACGTTAATGTGTGATTTTATAGTTTATGATGTTTTACAATAAAGTAGTAATAGTTCGGCATAAATGTATGACACTTGTGAAAGTTAGGTGAATGAGGATCTATAGCGTCGTAAGTAAGATTTGTTTTTACACATAGCGAAGATAATTACGTTCTACATCTAAATTATATAACACTGTCATATTATTGTTTATTACAATAAAGTTATTTAAATAAATCTCTTACGAAGTGAAAAAATGTGAGAAATAAAGTAGTTTTGCGCATACAAATTGTTAAGTTTTTTGACATTTCTTACGTGTGTGTTTCAGTCAGCCGTGTAAATTCGTTCTAAATTCGTGAACATGATTGGAGCAAAGTTAGTCGTTGGTAACTTGGTTATTATTTGCCTGATATCTTCGAAATTGCTTATTCGAGCCGAAGAGAAGGTGAATAATAATACTCAAGTGGGGCTTAACAAGACCCGAGTCTTGAATATTTTTCCGGGAGTCAGGTTTTCCATGACAGACAACAAAATCGTTGTGACAATTTGCAATCTAATAAAAAGAGGTATATATTTCTTCATTTGCTCCATTCGCTTGTTGTCCACATTCTTCTCTCTGACAAATGCGTGTTTTGTTTCATCAGAGACGGAAGTTGAGGATCGCAACTTTGGCGAGGAGAAGAAGAGTCCTCTGAAGAAGATCGGATTCATGATGATGATGACGCCGTTCGTTATGCAGGTTCTTGAATTCTTTTGATTAAAAGTTTCTTTATTAAAAAATATAATAAACTCTAATTTTCAAATTGATTTTTCAGATACTGTCTCTGCCGGGCGCCATAGCGTCTATCAAAATGTCACTTCTGAAGAGCATCATGGTGGCGCAATTAGCAATAGCGATAATGATCTACAATTTGATTAAAAGCACAAGCAACGAAGAGGTGATCGTAGTTCATCAACCGCACCATCACGCACATTATTATCACCTCTTTACGAGTGTTCAAAGCAACACCTTCAACTGCACGAAGGACATCTGTGATACAAAGACCGTCGATGCAGAATTTATTTATTAATTTATATCTCTACGAAGTATTAAAATATCACAAAGTATTAAATTATTTTTTACGTATGTGTATAATTTCTAATTTTTTTTTATACGTTCCCAAACCACGACAATACACTTGAGAAAGAAGTGTAGTTTCTCATATTTGATGCACCTGTCTGCGTTTTACTTCGTATTAGGCAGCCGGTCGGTAGGTACGATTTCAAAACGTCGACTGACCCACTTCGGGCCTCCACATAACGGCATTTTGGTCCAGATTCCCGCAGATGTGCAGACATGCCGGCTCAGGTTTTCTCTCTCGGTAAATTTGACATCGAAATCGAAATTCGTGTTTCGCCGCTCTTTTCTTGTTTGATAAAAAACAACGTTCGCAAAAAAAAAAACGCCAGAAGCGCGGCGTCTCACGCGCGAACGGGAAAGATGTTACACGTTAATGCACAAGCTCTCTCTAGCGTACATCGAATTAATTTCGGCATCGAATCGAGAATCCTCGAGATTTCGATATTCGCCAAGCGTATACGTACCAGAAACCCACCTTCCGCGAGCGAAAATCGTTAGTATGCCACGTGGAACTGCCGTTCCTGTGTATCGACACCTCGCCATACAAATTAGATCGGCATGCCGTTTTCTGAACTACAAAGTGCACGATGCACCAGGCATCGAGAGACTTTGTTCACCGCAAAATGTTGTTTGGATCGCGTAAACACGCGTTACTGCGCTACGCGAAGGAATTCGAGTTCTATCGCCGATTGTTTTTAATGTTTTCGTCTTTGATGTTCCACGATCGAATTTCTAATTACGGAAAAGTCGAACATTTGGCGACAATGCGCACTAAAAGAAATGTTTTACAGCGCTTCACACAAAATGTATATTTTGCTTCAGTCGCAAATTTCCGATAGTCGATTTTTAGACACTCACGAAAGTAAATTTTCTTCTCGCAACTTCGCGTCGAATCAATTGTGATATTTGACACTTTCCGCATGCGCTTGTCCATCTATGTCAGAATTTTAATTACAAAGTGGCGCGCGGAAGCTTTGTCTTCAAGGTACATTGCGTATTATAATTAAAAGGTAACGGTGCCACCGCATTGATTTCTAATCTCGAAAACGGTACCGTGTGTGGCACATAAAAAACCGGACAAAATTTTCGAATCTATAGGATTACCGCCACGCGAGACGCGAGCGTTCGTGACTCTCGTTTCGCGGCACTGTCCCATTTACGCGCGCGTTCACACAAAAAAAAAGTTCTCTCCGACAAGAGGGAGACATTTAATGTGCGTTTATTTACTCAGTCGTAACGTTGTTTGAAAAGATATCTTTCAATCACGGGTAATCAAACACAACGAGAATTTGTTACTGCCTGCATTAGGTGTGTGCTTCTCACACAATGGCGTTTTAAATTGCGGAGATTTTGCTGATATTACTCACCGGCGAGGCGTTCGATTGGTTGACCTATGTGCATAGAACGCGCATTAATTTATTATAATCTCACATCGTTTGCACTCTCACGAGTGATCGTTTCTCAACAAGGATCCGTCCGTGGGGTCCAGGTGTGAGAAAATAAAACGAAAGGTCATCTAATAGATACGAGATTGTCGTGACGTAAATGTCTTCTCATTTTACGCTCGTTAACACAGTCGGAAAAAAGATTATTCATTATTCAATCTCTTGAACGTTCGCGTTAATAGGAATTTTAATCGATCGCGTGCAACAAATTTTAATCGCGCTTTCATTTCGCTGATTGACTCCTGAATTATTTCCTCTATATTTTTCAATTGTGAAAAAGTATCCCCACGTGTTTTTTTTTTTTTTTTGTTTATAAACCTTCATGTGAAATTAGACAATCGTTGTCACACAATATTGGTTTCTACTTTTAAGACGAAAGCAGTGACTTTCTTTAAAAGAAAAAAAAACATTACAGTGTTCTCGCAACAAAGGTGTGCGCTGTCTTTGAACAACTTGCATGAAGAATCTAAATATTAACAACTTTTCCCGCGTATTCGTGTCACTATTTTGTGTCACTCTCTGAAACACATGTCACCGTGCACGGCGCAACTTTGTAGATATGAGATAAAATTTTACGGCTCGACGACACGTTCGATCCTTGACGAGTTACGGCAGTTACTGATGCTTGTGCAATTATTTCTCAATCAAGTAACTTGAAACGTGAAAGCACATTTATTCGAGAAAAACCCGCCAAAGGTCTCCAACGGATTCTTTCTTCTCGAGCTCCGTCTCCTCCCTCGTGTCGGATCGTAAGATAATCCGCGGAGAAAACGAGCGAGGATTTTTCTCGTTCGTCTTTACGTCACCGACGATGCACGCTCTGCGCGGGACACCGCGCTTATAATATCATTCGGTCGCGCGTACTCGAAGCCGCAGGGATCTCCTCCGCGGGATGTCGTCCTTCGTGGTGAGGATCCAAGGCCGGCGTAAGAAAATGCAAACAACGCGTTATCAGACGACGTTTCGAAGCAATTTTCGTTGCAGACGCGGTGGTGCGATCTTCTGTGCCTGTGTGTCCTACTGGTACTCGCGCAGCAGCGTCGCGCTGTCGCCGCGGACGACGCGAACAGACCCTACGAGTTCTCTTTCAACATCGTCGACTTCCAGCACAGATACGAGAAGAAAGGTATACCCGATCAGAGAAGGTAAAGTAAAACGCGGAGTTTTTTTTTTCAACGCACGCAAAAACACGTTCGTTAAATAATTTTCAAATCAAATAACGAGTGTGACACTTTTTGTCGAGATGCCGAGGGACTCATTACCGGAGAATACGGTTTTATCACGGCCGACGGCGTTTATCACGAGACTGGATACGCCACTGACAAAAACGGTGACTTTATCATCACCAGACAGAGAAATCGGAAAATAACGAGTTGTAAGCTCGCATTTTGTTTAAGCTAAACCCGAGATCAGATTTGCTTAATATCCGAACGTTCTTGTCTTCGTGTGTTTCAAAGTGAAAGACGCGCAAGAAATATTCAAGGACCGACCCGAAGCGGCGAAGAAGTTGCTGGAAGCCGTGGCAAAAGCCTGCGCCGGCTGCAAGATCCCGGTGAAGCAGGAGGACAATCGGCCGAAATCACCTGCGAAGGTGATCACGGAATCGCCGCTCCAGAAAAAGATGGATCCGATAATAAAGCAGATGATGAGGACGTTGACGGAAACCGTAAAACGAGGTGAGAAAAGTGAAAAAAAATTCACGGAATACAACAGTTGAAAAAAATCAACGCGTTTCGATTCCACAGCGAACACATCCTCCAAGAGTGTTCCAAAAGAAAAACCTATCATCCAGAAGGAAAACAGCGCGAAAGCGGCTGCGAAGAGCCTGCAGCCGGCGGGAGACATGGTGACGAGCATGGTGCGAGCTGCGAAGAAATTGCTGTCCGAAGATGAGAAAATCGTCGTGAGCGATCGGGTTTTGGAAAAGATGGCGAACGATCTGTACTATCGGTTCAACTACACGATAACGTCGCACGGCCATCACGAGGACGGCTATCGCGACGGGAGAAAGGACGGTAGTTATCGGTCGCTGAGCGAAGACGGTGTCGACACGCAGGTGAGGTACCTGTCGAACGAATTCGGGCATCAGCCCAACATCACGTTCCTCCCGCAAGCGAACACGACCAGCGAGAAGCACGGTCTCAAAGGATACTTGTTTCGTTGGTACTGGTCGTGAGATTTACTCTCATATGATCCCAATTTTTATCACGAAATTTTTAACCGCCGTCCTTTCCGGCTATTTTTTTTTTTTTGTAAACTGCAAATGTATTTTTAAGTGTTTTATATAAAACTGCAAAATAAACGCAGAAAATATACGTAAACAAATCTGATTTTTGCGCTACTTGCAATTTGTTTTTCGATTTCTACAACAGGAATTCTAACAAGAATGCGCATACTTGGCGCGCGAAACAACGACAGTCAAAACCGATGGAAAATTCGGTCAGACGAGTTCGTACAATTACTTTTGCGTTTGCGTAAATATACAGCAATAAACATATGTGATTTATATACAGAGGAGTCAAGCGTTCAAGCATTCACTTGCATCGGCCAGATGTTTCAAAGATGATAGGACAAAATTCATCTTCCTAGGGAACAAACAATGATTAAACTGTCACGTAAATAACGGGAGATAGCGGGTTACGATAGTAAATAAAGCGTTGTACGCTGCTGGAATTTCGTTCTACAAAAGTATTTTATTCCTAGATTTTGCGTGATTGTTGTTTTTCCCTGAGCGTTACGGGCGAGTGTGAGACGGGGCGCTGTGTAGAATTTTTGCGAGAAACATTTTTTTAGCGAATAAACATATTGAATGTCCGCACGGAGGGACCTTTACGCGGATAAGCCGTATTTTTGCTTTTATGACAGGGTTTCGGTCGCGCAATCTCACGTATGCGCGACCGATCGTAAGCCGTGATCGCCTATTACATCGTGTAATCGGCGATTAAAGCGACGACGCGAGCAAAATACGCAAAAGGGCGAATATAATCGCGCGGTGGCGAAAGGTGACGCGATTCCGTACCCGGATTGATCGATGCATAATTCACGAAACGGGCGGTCGCACGTATCGTGTTTGCGACGTTAATTAATGCCGTGGCAAAAGCCATTGAGAAACAGTTGTGACAGTCGGGCTGTCACGGGAGCACGCGTGACCACGAAGCTCTAAACGTCTAAAAAGCGGAACGCCGTTCTTATGGTAATCGGAGATAAGCGCTTAACAAGTAATATTTCAAGTGAGAAACACCTGCGAACGAACCGAGACGAAACACAATGTCATCGCGGCTGAGATAATCGAGTGTAATAGATCAAACGAAGTACGCGTGCGATAACAATTACAAAGAACATGTACTAGCGAATGTTCGAACGTCGTTTTTACAACGTCGTTTTACTACGTCAAAGACGTTGCAGTCTGTTATTCGGTTAGGTTTTCCGAAAGTACCGATTTCACTGCGATTTGATGTCTCTTCGTTCTTGAAACG
>QVNW01003644.1:0-14805 GCA_014825475.1 Pseudomyrmex flavicornis
AATTTGCATAATTAGATATAATAATGTTAATTTGTGTATAAGTATATATAATTATATATAATTATATATCAAAAATTTTTTACCGGGAACGTCGCGCGCGTCTAAACCAAATCTGTCAGTTTGTTTAGCTGTTAAACAAAACTACTATGACTTCTCAAAAACTAAAATGACTTCTCAATTTTAATACAAATACTAAAAAAATAATTTTGAGTATGACAAAAGCAAGAAAATCGCAAAAAAGTGGTGTGTTAAGATCTACATACGTTATGCGAGAGGCATTGTTGCCGTCTAACTATGCCTTGTCAAAAAATATAATCTTTCCGCGACTTTATTTCGAAAACTAGACGGTCAATAATTCTAAACTTTTTTTATACTATTTGTATGATGGTAATCTATCGCATTTCTAGTTTTTTCCATGTCGCAAATATAGTTTGACATGTTAGAGTTTAAAATGTGTTTTTTTCAATCAGTTTACGCATATAACACATGTAAAAAGTGCCATTTATAATTGCAATTATCTCAATTTTGGAACAGTCAAACATTTTGAAATTTCACGGGCTTACAAAGCCTTTTATTTAATACGTGATTCCAATTTGGAAGAGTTGGCAAGAAATTGATTCTACGCGATAACTAGCTTAATCGGATGTTTATTTCTGTTGCTTCCTGTGATTTGTTTTTTTTTATACAAAGCACTATATTGTAACTTTCATGTATATGTTACAAGAGAAAAAAAGAGTCGTATTCGGCATGCGTTTTCATACCTAATTTATAGTTTATTTATGGCTATAGAAATAAGAAGAAATGCGTCTAGTAGAAAATATTTTGCATGCTTGTATCTTGAAATATCTCCTCCTCCAAAATTTTCCATCAATATTACTTTCTAGAAATCCATGTAATTGTTAGTGATTGAAATATAAGTCATCTTAAATACACTGACTTGATAAAGTAGTTAGATAAATTTTGTTTTACCAATATCGAAAAATTGCTCAAAAAAAAAATATATATATATATATTTATTCATCGTTGTCATGTAATTTTATTCTGTGCACTCTATTCTCTCTTAAAATATAATGGCACATAATATTTATTTCTGGCTGATAAGAATATTTTAAACAAGTAGTTTTATATGTGTCGTCACATGCATGCGTCATTTTGACGACTTCTACCATATATTAATAAGTTTAGGTATTTCATAAATCATATCAGTTAAATCTTTGTAAATTAAAGGAGTAAAAAACTTATCGTGCATCACTTTCAGTTGAAACCAGTACGCAGTTTAGACAGCTTGAGACCTGCATGGAGTGGGCAATTACGGCACGGCCCTCCACCTAGTACTGCTATTGCAAATCCATACGAAGTTCCTTCCGCGAAGCCGGTTTTAACTTCCTCCTCTTCTTTTCATCCTCTTTTTTTGGATAAATCAATCGATCAATCGAGAACGCTTATATTGAATTCGTTAACTGCAAAGTCAAATAGAAGTGTGAAAGAAGTAGATAAATCGTCACTTCTGCCGATATCACTCGCATCATGCAATCGAAGTATCGAGACCAATCGATTTTTGCACGAATTACACGCACGTAACAACGTGATGAAATCGACGTTCAAAGAGAACGTTCAGTCGGAAGAGACATTTTCTTCAAATGATAAAGCGTTCAATTTCAAAGATATTTTTGCGAATACCGATTCGATCCTGAACGCATGGGATAGTGAGCCTGTCGATAGATCTTATAAAACGTCGAATTTTCTTCACGAAGTGAACGAGGACGATCCTTTTGATACGAGTAAAGTGTTCACACCTACTTATTTGCAAACTGCACCACTTTACAAATCCACTGTTCCCTCGATGCCCGTTCAATTTCATCCATTGTCACATCCATACAATACTACATCCTGCTCTGCACATGCTAAGGTAAACATCATCGCTCATAATCTTTTTTATAACATTCTGATCAAATAAATGATAGAAAGGCAGAACGAGTCAATATACAAGATGGTAGCGTATTTATTCTCTTTTCAATTAAGTAATAAGCAGATCACAAATGTTTCAATTCTTGGGTGGGATCTTCATCAGTGTGTACACTGAGAAAATATTAATGAAAAAGTTGCCGGCAGCAAGACTCAACAATGAAGTGCGAAGAAATCATCGTGGAATATATAGAATAAATTATATATAGAATAAATTCAAGAATATGACTCAAAGCACCTCACATCATGACCAAAGTTAAGTCTCAAGACTCAAAGTCTTGACTTCGGTTGTGATGTGAAATGCGTTGAGTCATATTCTTGAATTTATTCTATCCACGATGATTTCTCCGCACTTCATTGTTGAGTCTTGCTGCCGGCAACTTTTTCATTAACATATATTTTCTCAATGTACACACTGATGAAGATTCCACTCAAGGATCGAAACATTTGTGATCTGCTTATTATTTAATTGAAAAAAGAATAAATACGTTACCATCCTGTATATTGGCTCGTTCTGCCTTTCTATCACTTATTTGACAATTTCATGAGCATTTTTTGTTTATTAATTCTGATCAAATTTACATGTGATTGTTTGGGTAAAGTATGAATACATAATATTTAGAGTGCATAGATGAGATTTACCGAGTATTAGAAGCATGTAAAGTTACAACATCTAATGGTAAAATTTCATAGTTCTCAGCATAAGAGAAAATTCAAAATTTAAAAAACAGAACAGTCTTATTCTCTGAAAAACTCGGTAAATCTGCATTGTATTTAATATTGTCTTCGTATTTGTATTATTTCCGCTGTTGTGTTGTCCATGTCTTTTGATTGTGGTAAATTTTTTTTGTTTTTGTTTTTTCATGTTTTGGCACACAAATTAAATTATTACGATTAAGAGAATAATAGTTTTGTGAAAAGTTATTTTTATCAACTTTGTTGAAAATAACTCGCATTTAATCGGTCGAATAATATTATATCGATGTGTTTTTTTTTATAGGACTCACCCGAAGTACCGGATTTAATACGTTTAGATTCAACGAATAGTAGCGACGATTTCGATCCTCTTTTGTCGAAATCTTCCGAGGTGTCGAGCACAAAGCAAATGAGTCAATCATTGCATCTGCCCGAAATGAGCGAGGGTCTCAGTAACCCTTTATACCCGTATTTTCAGCAGCCGTTGCACAAAAATTCTGACAAACCGAAGGCCTCCGATAATATGGGTGATACGGATCTATTACAGGCGTACGGTATAGATTTTAATAAATTTAGCTTGGCCAATGGTGATAGTTCTACAAAGAGTACGTCCGCCACGTCTACATCTAGGAGTATACCCGATAACAGTATTAGTAATATCGATACGATGAATACGTTCAGTTTCACGCTGAACGCGCCTGCTATTAAGTCGCAGAACAATTGGACGAAGTTTGAGTAACCTCATCAGTATACATATCATAATTGTAAATACGTCATTAACGTCATCTTGTTATGTATTTTAGACACATTATCACTACCGCAAACAATTATACATCAACATATATATTTATTCCTTGTAAGATCACGATCAAGAAATTAGCCAACAATTGTCTTTCTACGCATAGTTATATCCGCCGAAATTCCGCGCTTCCTGTAAACGAAAGTTTTATACTTCTTCTATATATGTTTTGTTATAAAGACCTATAATAAGCTGTTATGTAGCTGTTATTATATATGTATACATTTTAACACGTTGATCGCCGCGTCACCCATATATTTGGGTAATGGATTAGTTTCCGCAGAGGTCTCTTCACCTAGATGTAGGTGACGGTTTCATTTACCTAATTAACAGGACTTTACAAATAATTCGCAAACGTTTTTAATAGTAACAAGGATATTTAATAGTAACAATATACAAAACTGTATATACTTACCAGTAAATTTATACGTTAAAAAAAAATATGTTACATTCTAAGAAAGAAACTACATTCTGCACAGTTCGATGTCTGCTATGAAAATGACTGGCTTTCGAATAAGAAGCAAACAAAATAACAAAAGAATTCAGAAACTTCATTGTCGCATTTGTTTACAAACAGCTCCAACTGTATTAGAGAGACAAATGAAAAACTAACTGTTGTCAGCAGCTTATATGCTAGCATAATAATCCAAGGATTTGAGCCTCGCGGCAAACATACTCAACCTATGGGCGATCAAAGTGTTAAGTGTGATTTTTTTCTACTTCTGTTCGATCAATGTTTTCCATCATTTCAATCATTATTCATTAATGAACAGATTATGCAAAAATATTATGTTATTGTTTTATATATACATATATACCTTTAATTTAACAAATTTGTACATATATAAACAAAAGGACTCAAGAAGATGATGTATCAATTTGAAGAAACACAACATTTGAATTCCACATTTGTAATTCTACATTTTAATGTCAATTATTACACATAATTGAAATTTCAAGCTACAAAAAAACACTGTAATTATAAAAATAATAGTACTTTATGTTGCATAATACTGTTACATTCTCTTACAATCTCTAAGTTAATATTATATACATAAATTTTTACATTATAAAATTTTCACTGAATACTCAATTATGCGAGTATTATTTTATTATTAAAAAAAGAAACCAATCGTATTAAATATCCATTTAGAATTGTATCAATTAGCGCTAAGAATGAGTGTAGATAGTAAAAGAAAGTAAAAAACTAATACGCCGTACAATTTTATATTATTTAAATTATTATTGTTAGATATTGAGTATATCAATTTTAACGATTGTTGCAGATTTATTGGCAATGCTTTATATAATAAATTAATGCAAGAAATTAAGATTTTACTTTATGGAACATTTATTTCTTTGTGTATATCTATTTCCTTCGTATTGTATTACATATTGGAAACTATTGCTCTAAGTATAAAATATTAAATGCGCGTATTGTTCTTCACGCGAGTCATGTATTTAATTTTTAGACGGCCGCAAAAGTCCCATTTGGGGCTTCAAACTTCGAGATTCCACACAACGTGTATGTTATTATACCTGAATTTTTGAGAAAAAAAAATATTTCAATGAAAAAATGCCTGCCGTCTAAAAGTTAAATTATAATAGTATATACTTTTATAACATTTTATAATGCTTTGTATATACGAAGGAAATGGTTTTAAAAGAAAAATGTAATACTATTCTTGTTATTTCCTTTTTGCTATATACACGACATACGATGTCATAGATGTACATATGTCACAGACAGTGATAAATCGTAACTAAGAATTCAAAGGATCAATGCGAACTATAATCTGATTTTTTTTTCTTTTTTTTTTTAAAGTGCCTCGGTGGCCTAACAGGGAAGGCGACGACCCGGAAAGCCGGAGATTCCGGGTTCGACTGAGGAGTTTTTTTCGCAATATTTTAAAGTTAGTTGGGGGGGTATTCGGAATCCTTCATATATGTGATGCAAATCTAGCATCCTATATGAATTAAAGAATTGAAATCTCAATTCAAAAAACTCACTTGTAAAAATTTACTTGTGAACATGTATATGTATTCATATATATACACACGCTTATTTCCGCACGAACATCGCGATCGGCTCTTAAAACACCTTATATATTTCATTGCTTTTTTTTTTTTTTTTTTTGTATGTATAATAAAGTATGTTTTTAATTGAAATATAATACATACATATATATAAAATAAAATCTGGAAGGTTTGATCGAATTTCGATCATCTTCAGCCGTGAATACTAAAAAACTAACAGAAAAATGCTCCTCTAAATTCTTAGTTAATAGTTTTACTATCAACAATTTTTTTACATAGTAATGAATCTATCTCTTTAAAAAAAGAGAGACAAAAGCATAATTGTGTCTAACTAAAAAACTCTGTTTGCCTTTTTTAAATAGGCCAATAAATAAGTTACTTACTGTTAAACTGTTCAATAAATAAGTAACTTATACGATAATATAGATGAAAGTATTGCGACAAAAATTTCATCGTGTTTACTTTCTACATTGTTTGTAACAACATTACTGCATCATTTATTCGTTGCAATTCGCCCTCGCTGTTTGCCAGTTTCTCTTTGTTGTTCCTTTGAACATCAAAAGGTACTTTTATATCGTAATCGGGCATAGCTAAATCCTGCTTCAACTTCTGTATAGTTTCAGTCAATTGTCTTTCCTTTTTCTGTAGTTTCTCTAGCTCTCTTGTCGAGTCGACTAAACCCTTTAAATTCAAGTATAAATTAATATAAATGTATTTATACAGGATGTCCGGTAATTGCCGTACAATCTCTCGTAGGCAAGGAGAAGGAATAATACTGACAAGAGAACTTCGCAAACCCAAAAATTTTTAATTTTGATGAAACTTTGCACACATGTAAGGAGGGTCAATAGATGAATATTGACATTTTCTGTTGCTGCCCGGTTTTAAGATAGTTCTATCACGAGACAAAAGTTCTGACATAAATTCCAATTTTTTATATAATATTATCTGAACCAATTTTCATTTTTTTTTAAACAAAAAAAACAGTCGGTTATCGACTATTTTAATGAACAAATTAAGTTGAACACAGGTATAAAACATTGACATATGTGATATACGCACATATGTCAATGAAACACATTCTTTGTGTTCGTATTTCTTTAACTTATAGACTTGAGATTTTTTCCAAAAACTACTAAATATATCTTCAAATTGTCTAAAAAGTAAACATTAAAAAAAATAATAACGACCATTTCGATTTAATAAATTGATCTAAAGTGATAGATGTGATAGAAAACTCCCTTTTAGCACCCACAAAATCCGGCTCTACGAGAACTACCTTAAATTGTCGTTCTTCATTTATTGAATTTATCTATTTTTAAAATATTTTTTTAAAAATAGTTTATTTTATTTATTCATCAATAAATATATCCTTAGTCATGCATAGTACGCGTTTTTTCTTGTAAATTTTAATCCCTTTTAGCACCTACGAAATTCGGCCCTACGTGATAGAACTACCTTAAGAGGTAAAATCACTCCTCATATGTAAAGCGGCTTTCCTCAACTTTTCTCAATTTATCTCAAAAATCATTAAAGATATTAAAAAATGTTTGATACAAAACTTTCATAGAACAATATTCTCTATTTAGCTATATTAATAGAAAAATAAAAAAACAATGATTTTTTTGTCATTCTATTAATATGGCTAAATAGAGAATATTTAGCCATAAAAATCATTGAAGATATTAAAAAATATTTGATACAAAACTTTCATAGAACAATATTCTCTATTTAGCTATATTAATAGACTTACAAAAAAATCAATTTAAAAAAAATTATTTTTTTCGTAATTCTACTAATATGGCTAAATAGAGAATATTTTTCTATGAAAGTGTTGTATAAAACATTCTTTAATATCTCCAATAATTTTCGAGATAAATTGAGAAAAGTGGAAAGTCGCTTTACATATAAAAGGTGATTTCACTCCTTAAAACCGTTTTTGACCAGCAACCAAAAATGTCAATATTCATCTATTGACTTTCTTTACATGTGTGCAAACTTTCATCAAAATCAGAATTTTCAGGTTTGCGAGGTTCCTTTGTGAGTCGAAAAGTTCTATACCATTTTGCGAGATTCGCAATAATTACCGAGATCTTAATTAACAAAGATCCGCGAATAAACATGCATTGGGCTGTCTTGCGCGTATTGCAAATTATTGCGAATCTCGCAAAATGGTACAGAACTTTTCGACTCAGTATTACTCTTTCTATCTACCTGCGAAAGATTGTAAAATGCAATTACCGGACACTATATAATGGTGCGTTCAGCAAAATTGAGCTGAGCTGTTGTCTTGTCAATATTCGCCGTTAGTTCTAAAAGTAAAAGCTAATTTAATTGCAACAAAACAGCTTGTTCTACTGAACACAGCAAATGATTAATGGAAATGTGTAAAAAATAGATACTTGTTAATTACCTTAAGTAAGAGATGCACCTGAACCTTATCAGTTATGGTGATGATAGCACATCCTACTAGCGGTTTTTCCATACTAAGAGTAGAATATGCGAGAGTGTCTATGAGTAATTTGTATTGTATAATCTTTTTCTTTAAAGAGGAATCGATGCACACGACAAACGCTTCGGTTTTTATTTTATTGGGCAAATTATAAGTAGCGCGAGTAGATCGGATGTTTTTGACTATTTTTAGCGCAAAATCAACGTCTTTTTCGATCTCTTGATTTCTCCAATGACACTAAATATATAAAAAAATGTGTTATCCTTACGAAATATTAATTTGAATATTTTATATTTATTTTAATTGATTTTAAATTACCAATTACCTCAGCACTGTCCGGATACAGACTCACACATATACTCGGATATGTCATTTTTTTGCGGGGTAAACGTTGATAGAGTTCTTCTGTTATGAACGGCATAAACGGACTCAATAAACGCAGTCCTACATCCATTGTTTTAAATAATACTTTTCGCGCCGTTAATTTGGCTATATCATCTTTGCTTTGAAATATTGGCTTAAGATATTCCTGGAAATATAAATTATGTAAAACTAACATTAAATCGGTCAGTAAGAGCCAACATTGAGTGTGTTTATGCAAAATGAATTGTCTAAATATATATAATATATTTATAATTTTTTAGTGTAAATTATATACACATGAATTTATTGAATTGAAATTTCAATTCGTAAGTTTATATAAGATGCTGTATTTGCATCTTATATACGAGAAATGCCGTTCCCTTCCCTACTCTCTCCCCATCTAATTTAATAATGTTGCGAAAAACTTCCAGGTTCGACTCTTGGCCAAGGTGTTTTTTTCGCAATATTAAATTAGATTAGGAAAGAAAAACGGACATTTCTCATATATTTGATGCAAAATCCAGCATTCTATATGAACTTACAAATTGAAATTTCAATTCAATAAATTTATGTGTATAATTTACACCAAAAAATTATAAATATATATATTTATACAATTCATTTCGCACAAACACCCAGCGTTGACTCTTATTGATCAATTTAATGTTAGTTCTAAATTTCAAGAGCCTTATTTCTTCGTTTAAATTATGTGTTACTTGTTTACAGAAGTTTCTTTGTTTCGCGTCAAACTATTATAAGCTGATGATAAGTTAGTTATACTAACCAAATAAATATCGCACAAATCGTATAACCATAAGTTGTAGCAAGTAGACGTAGCTAAGGCGAAGTCATATTGCGCTATTGCTTCATCACAGGTCTTGGCGGCATAGCTCACTCGTGAAAGCATCCACAAATCTACATTTGTCTCATTTCCATTCAACTGTTATAAGAAATGCATACGTGACGAGAGATCAACTCACTTGTTTTTTGTTTTTTTTCAGCAAAAATACATGCCTTATATATCGAGTAGAATGTTACCTCAAATATCTCGTTGTCATTTTGTTCATTATTCCTTTGACACTTGTATAAATTAAGTTGTGGTATTATTTTATTTTGCTCCGCACGAAGAGCAGCTTTCTCTTCATTCGTAAACGTTGCGATGTGATTGTACCAACGTTCAAGATGCGGATGATGAGCGAAATTAATATTTAAGTCCTTCATTGATCGGTAAACGATCGAATCGAGTTGCGAAGGTGTGTAACCGTCGAGATATGGATAATCTGCCAGATAGTTATTCAGTGCTTCTTGCACACACGATTCGCTTAAAATTTTCCGATACCATTGAACATCTCCAACCTGTTATATCACAATTGTTGGGTTTATTGCACTGAACAATTTTTGGTAAATATTCAGAGATGGAGCACCCTCGGAGATCAATGTCCTTGACATATGTTGTCAAGGACCCTTCTCTGAACAGCAATCAAAAGATTTTAGCCGTTATTTGTTAAACAATTATTAATAAAAGAAGTTGAGTCAATAAACTGTTATTTTCCGATATCCTGTACATTTTTATCGTGTTGTAAGCGTATAGACAGGGGAGTTGCGTCCCCCGCAAGAGGGGGACTTCGCCCCTCCCTCTGCTCTCTCCTGGCAAAAAAAATGAAGAACGATTTTTGATTAACTGTCGCTTCATGTCGAAAGTGTATACGTGGTTTACAAAGAAGCGAGGCCCTCCTCTGCCTACACGCTTACAACACGAACAAAAAGAACATAAACAAAGTAGTTTTATGTTGAGTGGCCTTGTAGCTTTGTTTACATTTTTCAACACATTGAGTTTAGTTCTCAAAAATCGTTCTTCATTTTTTTGCGAGGGAGGGGGGTCACAGCCTCCCCTGTCTACACGCTTACAACACGAACATCATGTACACGGTGTCGGAAAATAAGAGTTTCTTTATGATATTTCTTTTGTTTATAACTTTTTAACAAAAAACGAGCGACGGCTAAAACCTTTGATTGCTGCTCAGAGAGCAATCTGACAACATATGTCAAAGGCACCTCCGAAGGTGGCTCCGTTTTTCTGAATATTTACGCAATTTTTTATGAAAATAATCGATCTTCTTAGAACGTAGTTCGAAACTTACGGTATCATTTGTATAATGTTTTAATTGAGGTCCGAGATAAGTAAGAGCAAACTTGGTGGCGTTCCATATCTTGTTACAGAAAAATCTGTACCCTTGCACACGGAGTATATCAAGATTTATATCTCGACCTTGAGTGGTGTAAGCGCAAAGAGCGAATCGCAAAGCGTCTGTGCCACATTCAGGAATGCCTTGCGGATAATCATGTTTCTGGCCTTCTCGAGCTCGTTCCAACTCTCTCGGATCCAAGTTCGAATCCAGCAATTGCTTCTGGAGATCCTAAAAAAAAAAAAAAACCGTTTCAATATACAATTTGTAATATGACATAAAAAAAAAAAAAACAATTTGTCAAAAGTAGAAAAATCGTTTGCACTTACTTCTAAAGATATTCCTCTAATTACATCCATAGGATCTATCACGTTTCCCAAAGATTTGCTCATTTTTCTTCCATGCGCGTCTCTCACCATCGCATGTAAATATACTTCTCTATAAACGATGTTTCAATAAGAAAGACTTCGTAAAATTGGCAATGATAGTGAATAGAAGCCAATACAAGAATACACGGTTTATATATAGTAGAAATAGATCTTTATTAAAAAAACGTTTTGACCTTTGAAGTGAGTCTTCTTCAGTGGTAAAAAATGTTTTATTGTATCATAACGTAAAAATTTGGTTGTTTTACTACATAAAACGAATATAAGTTCGTAGAAGACATACTTGAAAGGCAGTTGACCCAAAAGTTTTTGGCCCATGAAAACCATTCTGGCAACCCAAAAGAACAATATATCATGACCAGTTTCCAAAAGTGTTCCTGGATAGAATGCCTTAAGTTCAGGAGTCTAAAAAAACGTTACGTAACTTATTAGAATTTTTTAATCTTTTTTTTCTAACCAATGTTTAATTTCTTGAAAAAAAATTAAAAACAAATTGTAGTAACACATACTTCGTCTGGCCAGCCAAACACGGAAAAAGGAAAGAGAGCAGAGGAAAACCAAGTGTCTAATACATCGGGATCTTGCTCTGCAACAATGCTATTTATATTAACGTTTAGTTTTTTGGCTGCTTTTTCTTTGGCTTCGACCTCGGAGTGCGCACTCACCCAATATTCATCTATCTGTATAAAAAACATTAATTGCATAAGTATGTTTGAAACAACTTGGTGTAATTTTTTAAAGCAAGTCGGAAACCACTAAAAATTACTTTGTTTGCATGAGAATTAGTGCATTTAATCGCGTAAGCGGGAATGCGATGGCCCCACCACAGCTGACGCGAAATACACCAATCCCTGATACCATCCATCCAGATGTACCAAGTTTTCTTGAACTGTTCTGGAATTATTTTCAGCTTACCCGTGCTCACCGCATCTTTAGCTCGAGCAGCCATTTCGTCACATCTAACGTACCTAGTTGTGAGAAAAACAAAAATGGAATATTTTTCTTAAAAAAAATGACATGCATTCACTTACCATTGCGGTTTTACAAGAGGTTCCACAACGTCCTTAGATCGACTGCATATAGGAATTACCATTGGGTTATCTTTTATATCGATCAATAGATTCCTTTTTTTCAGTTCGTCAATAATGGCTACTCTCGCTTCAAATCTTTTCATTCCCTAAATAAAAAATAATTTGACTTGATCACAATTTTATCTCAACATAAATATATTTTGAAACAGAAAAATATGATACCGTGAATTTTCCATAATCTCCTACAATGTTTCCATCATCGTCTAAAATATTTATAAATGGTAAATTGTGCCTTTTTCCTATTTCGTAATCGTTCGGGTCGTGAGCTGGCGTAATCTTGACAGCACCTTAAAAAAAGAAAAAAACAAAAACATAGTTTCATCAGTCACAGTCTACTTTCGCGATTGTCCTACTTTTAATAGCTTTCACTGATTTATCGCGCTGTAAAAATTTACCTGTACCAAATTCCATGTCAACAAATTTATCTGCTATAATCGGTATGCGTCTGTCACAGAATGGATGCCGCACATATTTTCCGATATATTGCTTGTATCTACTGTCGTTTGGATGTACCGCAACAGCGGTATCTCCCAGTATAGTTTCGACGCGAGTAGTTGCAACAATAATTTTGTCTTGCATATCAAAGAGCTGATAAGCGAAAGATATTAAAACGCCAAATTCTACTTTCTTTTCGTAACCGGGAATAGAAAGCAAAGTTCGACCGGCTAATTCTTTTTTATCAACCTGTTTTTATTAAATATTAAATATTAAGTTTTAATTATAACTTTTACATCTCTAAGTTTCGTAAATATAAAAAAATTTCAAGTATACATTTTTAAACCAGAAGTAAATTTCAGAAGTAAATAGATATATTTACATGATACTTACTTCAATGTCTGATATCGCACTTTTTAAAGCACATGACCAGTTAACTAAACGATTGCTGCGGTAAATAATGCCTTCGTCGTGCAAGCGCACAAAGGCTTCATTCACAGCTTTACATAATTTTGGATCCATTGTAAAACAAGCACGACTCCAATCAAAGGAACCTCCTAACTTTCTTAATTGTAAATAAATTCTGTCACCTTTTCTGAAACATATTTCAAACAAGTATAATACTATACAACATAAATTACATATATACTACCAAGTTATATTTGTTACACTTACTCATGCTTCCACTGCCATATCTTTTTGATAAATTCATCCCTGCCAATATCATGTCGAGATTTCTTCTCCTCTTTCCAGAGTTTCTTTTCTACTACTACTTGAGTGGCTATACCAGCATGATCACAACCTGGATTCCAAAGTGTGATGTGACCTTTCATGCGATTCCTAAATAGATTAAAATTTAATATATTAAATTTTATTCTTATTCATATATATTTAATTTTCTATATTCTTAGCTTTTATTAAAGAGGAACAATATATAAAAAACATAATACATAAAGTCATATACATAAAAATATTCAGTCATAAAATATTCAGATTCATGTTTCTATAAAACATTTACCATCTGGTAATAGCATCTTCTATAGCATTAGTTAAAGCGTGTCCAAGATGCAAGAAACCAGTTACATTAGGTGGTGGAATTACCATCACAAATTTTCCTTTAGGATTTTCCTCAAATATATCTTTTCTCTAAAATAAGATTTCAACATACTACAGTGAGATCTTTATATCGAAACAAATCAAAATATTCTCTTGTCAATCATCTACTTTTACATACTCCATATTCTGGTTTAAAAAAGCCTTCCTTTTCCCACCAAGCGTACCATGCAGCTTCTACATATTGGGGACTGTACATATCTGGCATTGGACATGTAATGTCTTTCTTCTTCCCAGATGATGTATTAATAGTATACAGAATTGACGTACTCTCCTTCTTTTTATCATTTTTCTAAAATAAAAAAAAAATACAAATTTGGATAGTAAAAGATTCCAATAGAACTGATATCAGATAATATTCATGCAAGAATATTCTTTCTGTTAATAATTCAAGCTAATTAAACTTCTAAATTTCTTTGTTTAGTAATGTCTTTGAACAAAAAAAATATACAAAACTACTACTTTTTTTATATATGTAACACTATTATTCACAAATCGAAACGTTAAGTATTAAAACATTCAAGATTTTGGTCAAGTAAAATTCATTTTAAGCTATAATTACAACTGTCTAGTAAATAGTGTGATTAGGCTCCATATGGATATTAAAAAGTTTAATATCCATTTTACGTACTGCATTCAAACTATATCGATACTGCGTACTTACTTCTTTTACGTTTGCTGGTTTTTCGTTCTCTTTTTTTCCCTGCTTTTTTTGAAATTTGTCTAACTTGGCCAATTTCTTGGCCTCTTTCTGCAATTGCTTGACCGTTTTCTGCGGGCCATTTTCCGCAATCACAGTCTCGTCGTTTTTCAGATTTATCATTTTACTCTCTTTTCTTTCACACAAAAAGATATGGCTAGAATATATAGTGAAAACTTTCGTCTTTACACTTGTCAACTTCCAGCTACATACGCGATCGTCCGAATTGAATGACAAACCGGCTTACGAAATGATATTTGAAGATTACGAAGCTAACCACGCGTCCGTCGTAAATGAAAATTGACATCACATGTTACCTGGGAATTTTTTAAAGCGCAAGTTGCAATACTTTTTGAATCACACAAATTTAGGGCTTTATTCATAACAGAGAGCACTGAACTCTATACTCTTTTCAATGAGAGAAAGGTCTGCGCATAGAGGTGGAATAGTGAGCAGAGTGGGGAGAGTTGGGATGGCGTGCGGGATTGGCGAAACATTGGCCGCGTTCAGCAGAACTCAGCGCTTAGCAAGCGCTTTGCGATTATTGCTTGTCATTGGCAAATACTTTTATATTTCCAGCGG
>QVNW01003645.1:0-32387 GCA_014825475.1 Pseudomyrmex flavicornis
CTGTTTCAATGCTCGTTTAAATAAATGAGACAATTTGTGTCGGCAAATGCGCGCATTTTCCAATTAACGATAACAATATACTCATTTTCTTCCGCGCGTCGACCGATTTCACACGACAACAATCTCGATGCCTCAATGAGCAATTCGACCTCACACGAGCACATGCACTCCGCGCTGTTTCACTCGACCGACTTAATCGTAATCAATTTAAATTCCTGAAGAACGAGAAAGAGGATATTCGACGAATAGACCAGACACTTAACGAAGAAAATCGAGGTTTTTTTTAACTGCTCGCAGTCACAAGAGATAATACATAAAAACTCCGCGCGTACAATTTTCACTCCCGAAAGCGGTCTAAGATCATTAGATCCCCGCGTGACCAACTAACGCGATGGGGACTGTACAGTTAGTCGGAACGACGCCGATGTGTACGAGAGACAGACCGACAGATGTGCTCTGTACCGTTGAAGAAGCGCGAGATGAGTCGACGGGTATTCCGAAGAAGTCACCTCCTCTCCTCGAGAAGAGGATGTCGTCGTCGAAGAAGAGACGGCGAACGGCAGATATTGGCAGATCGCGCGGAATTCGCAACTCTCGAAATATATGCACGCGAGAACGGATAGAGAAGCTATCGGATGGAATGCGCCCCCATCTCTTTAGAATCGCGGATTTTGGAGGATGAGACGAATGGATATAAGGAAAAGGAATATGGGACGCGCGCGCACGTCGAATGGCAAAATATTTACGCGTTTACGAAGGCGAAAGCTCTATCCCGAGAGTGTAGGCAGGTTATAGCGACCGCGCGGTGAATATCTTTCCCAAGAGAGATTTGATATCTCTTCTCGACCGAAGATGAGAATTTATGCGCGCGCGTGTGTGCGTATCCATTTCTCGGAGAGCGAGAAAGAAAAAATATATTCGTGAAAAAATATTTTTTACTTATATTTTTCGTGTACTTTGATACACCGAAAATGAAAAATAAAGAAAGGAGAATAAAATGAGAACGTACGAATTTTTCTTTTTCTTTTTTTTTTCGCGCGGTGACCTAAATTCGTCTGCGGAATCAAAGCTTGAAGCTCAGCTGGGCGATGTTAAATTAATAAGCACGTCGCTCACGAAGTTGTCGGGTCGTGCGCGCTCGCGACAAAATGCACGTGTGTATATCTCTGTATGTGTTCTATGTATATATATGTACACATATATGTGTACGTGCATTTTGTCGCTATACGTATTATAGTGCGGACGCGGCGCTAAAGCACCAACGCCGGAATGTCCGCCGCTCTGTGTATGAGCGTCTAATTAATTACGAGTGCGGACGAAAAGAGAACGTCGTCGTCGTCGTCGTCGGCCACCGCGAATAACGACGCGGACTCAAGAATAGCCGAATGGCATTTGGCGCGCGAAGGACGTCGGTGAATTACGCGATCTTCTCTACTTTTCGCGGAAAGACGCGTCTCTCTGTATAAGCTTTATTAAAGTCGCCGAGCAAAATTGTCCGTTCCCCGGGATGAATTCTATTTCCGGAGCTCCTCGTGCAAAAATAATCATACTAATAAGGACATTGTAAACGATTCGGGCAACGGACTTCCGCGAGCGAGCGAGCGAACGAACTATTACGTGAGAGCCGCGCTCCGGTTTAGCGAATATGCGCGAAGCGCTCGGGCTTTACACGCTGTGAAGTCCATTTACGTGTAAATTAGAAGCAGCTTTTCTAGCGCGAGCAAATAACCGAGCAACCTGCGCAGGAAACTGCGTTACATCCGTTATCGTTTTTCTCTCTCTCTCTCTCTCTTTTTCATCAGCGCAAACTGGAATTTAACCTATCACAACGATATTTCGATCCCGTTTTGCCGGATCGATAAAGAATTAAATAATAGCAAAACCGCAATGACACGCGGACCACGACGAGAAATGTGAAAAAAATCGCGTGGAAGAAGCGCAAGTTTCACGACGACGATTCGAATACCGTTCCGACCGGGAAAGATTTTTTTTTGCTTGACACAGTTCCACGGGATCGGTGATGATCCGATGATGAATCTCGAACTCTCTATTCGACAAAAGCTAACTGTACCGAGATTTATCTCATGTAATGCGATTCGATCGAACGCGTTCCGCGACAATAAGGAAATCGCCGCTCGATTCGTTCGGCAACAAATCCACGCGCGCGCGCATGGCTTATTCACGCATCGTTTGCGATAACCAGAGAGAGAGAGAGAAAAAGAGAGAGAGACACTTTAATCCTGACGATTTGCATCTTGAGATATTTTGACATCACCGCGAACGCGACACCGATACTTCTCGACGGCTGTCGGGAAAAGTTCTCGAAGTTAAAATATATTTTCCGAAAAGCGTTCTCTGACTTGCGTTCCCTCTTCTCGCTGAAAAATAAACAAAAAAAAAAAAATACACAAGTTTTTATTTTCGAGATCAAGATTGAACCACGGAGATTACTTTTTAAAGCAAAAAAAAAAAAATAATAAGTTTGCAATATATTTTCATTTCTGTTAGAAGCGCGTCTCATGCCCGCGCAAACTAATTTTTCCGGATCTTGACTTTTTCTCGTTAAGAAGTTGCTAACCTTCTCCTGGTAACAGTTTCGTTCCGACAGATTTATAACAGCATCCTCTCCGTTGCTTCGCGCCTTGTTCGCGGTTTCACGCGCGCGTCCACGCTTGATGAAAAATGAACGCAACCTTCTTGTGTCCCGTTACGATTTGACGAGCTAATGACACGTAACGTAAATTAGCGCGAATGTAAAGTTAAAGTAATCACGTTCGCTTCTCACATTGTAGACATCGCATCGTCGAAGAACTCTCGCACAATCTCGAAACTTTGCAATTCGTAGAAATACGAGACTTTGTGTGCAAAGCAATAAAATAATAACAATAATAATAATACAACTGCCGCAATATGCGCAGCAAAAGACTTGGTCTCGGTTCTCATCGTAAGTGTAAGTCCTCATCAATTACTTGTAACTGGTAATAAAAAAACGCTGTTGTAAAAGAAAGCGCCTGGAGTTAACAAGAAAAAGAGTAAACTTCCGTGAGAAAGGAGGTCAAGAAAGTGAACGATAGACAAATATATGTGTAACATTGAAGTGCAAACGAACGAGATGCAAAAGATTCTGACACGGCAGAGGGAGAAACAATCTTCTTGCGGGAACAGGTGTGCGAGCGCGAGAGAACTCGGCTATTGACACGCGATTATGCCGCTCGACCTGCACGAAGTTTGCACACGGCAAATACAATGTTTCATAGGTCGACTTTTAAGATTTCTTCCATACGTGCGAGCGCACGTACATGCAAGACGAATAGAGAAGAACATCGATATTTTAATACAAATGCAGTTTGCTTCGTTTTTCAAATATTCAACCCCGATCCCTGATTTCATAAATGCCATACATTTTTAAGACAAGATGAACAAAAAAAATATACATTTTAAAATTGAATTGAAAATTGTATCAATCAAGTGTAAAAAAACCAATAAGAATCGAGCGTGGATGTTGATGTGCAAAATTACCACACAAGCTTGAAATTGAATTACTTTATTATACATATGTTATGGTTAAAACCCGAAGCACGGGCTATTTTAGGATTGACTGGTCAATGCGCGGAGCATGGTCAAAGCCCGAAATAGGGTTTTTAGCATACTTTTCAATATAGTCAATCCTAGGATCGCCCGTGTTTCGGGTTTTGACCGTAACATGTATAATAAATTCGTTTCTTTTTTTTTTTTACACACTTTGATTGACATCTTAAAACCCTTTCTATTATTCAAATCAAAATTTGTTTCTTCAAATATCAAACTTTGATTTCCGATTCCGCGGAATATTGTAGATTTTTTCGGACATTAAGTAATACCGGTCGCGTGACAAAAACAAACACGTTTTTAACGGCGCCGACCATATTTTCGCGTCGCCGAAGACACGACGATCGAAATAACGTCATCGGCGCACAGGTGACGGAGAGAAACGAGTTTCTCCTGCGCGCGGTCAAATATTAATACACCCATAAATCCCGAATACGTCCGCGGAACGGGATTTATAAGTGGTCGATCGAATCGCGGCCGGCACGACGTCGGAATTCGTGCCAGTAGATTGCGGATAATCGCCGCGGCGGAGTCAAAAATAAGCTGCCAGCAAGCCGTAACGGACGTGATAAATATATATTGCCGCGGTTTTGTTTTTCCTCGTGATGCATAATTTGTGCGTAAAGATAATAACGAAATTCTATGGTCGGCGTGGCGCAGGGCAGCCACCCCGACCGATTCGGAAAGTTTAGACGTTTTAGACGGTCGACGCGTAATCGCACGGTTAACCGATTTAATTATAGACGTGTCATTTCAATCTTCAAGTATCATTAAAAATAATTGTAATTACGTATATTCTTGTGTTATCGATCTCGTTCTTTTTTTTAATTGTACCGTTTGTTTTATGAAAAACAGTGTCGTAACTGACGCGAACAATTTGAACTCTTTAAATTCTCACATAATTCAATGCGAGAAATCGGAATTCCGTGAGAAAAAGATTTTTAATCTGCATTGTTTACGGATTTACATCCTTTTTTTTTTTTTTGTATTTCTACTCCGTGGCTCCGTGATTTCTTATGCAAATCTGACGATAAAAAATTCATTCCATGGTTCGCCAACTTCTTCCTGATCTGCTCTCATCATTTGTAGAAAGTTTAGGACGCTCACTTAAGATTGAGTTGCGTCGTAATATTAAACGGCAAGGAACCGACTTTAATTTTAATAAAAGGATTTATTTCAGCGAGATCTGATTTTTCTTCATTTAAAAAACAACAGATAGTAGTATGAGAAACCGTAAATAAGAAGTAAAAAAATAAATTTTTTCCTTAAACTTCTCTTCAAATCACATCGTCAAACTTTTGTTTTTTTGGAGGAAGGGGAAATTTCAAGTTAAATAAATTGTTCTTTTTAATTTGCGTTACAAAAGAGACCAACATATAAACTTACTATTTTAAATGACACTTCGTCATTAACCATTTGATTAATTATTTGCTAGAATTCTACGATATTAAGAAATTTGCATTGTCCTAGTATTTTCTGTGTGCTATATCAAAATTATACTAAAGAGTTGTACCGAGAGTGCTCGCAAAAGATCTCTTCTTCCACAAGAAGCTATCGACTCACAATGGTAATTCCGGAGCGGCTGCAATTTCGCGTCTTACCTCTCGGTCGTCCTTGAACGCGCGCGAGTATGGATAAGCAAGCAGGATTTTCCAGTAGCCGGTGAAGAGGCGCCTCCTCCTTCCTTGCCCCTCTGTCTTCTACCCTCGAGACGAGCACGTTTCACACGTAAAAAAATCCGACGAGCGAAGAACAGCTTCCTTCGACACACGCGCGTATATACCTGTTGTCTTAACGAGCGCCGGCCACCTTTATTAACACCGTCCGAGTTCACTCGCGCGATTTCACGTCCGCGCGCAAAGAAAAAAATGACAAAATCCTTCTTTCCGATTCACAACTCGACGAATTCCTCGACGTTTCCGCACTTTCTTCCCGCACACATCATCATTATCCGCTTTTCGCGCAACTCTGTCGACGTCGACCCGCGAGTCGAATTCTCTTCGAAAGGTTTCTCTCTTCTCACCGCCGATGATTCACCCGCTTGCTTCGAGAGAAAACGCGCGGGCACGTCTCAAGAAAACCGCGAGGAATCGCGAGAATCGTTTCGAATGCGAAACGTCCAGCCGGAAGTCGCGAAAAATGAAGCCGCGGAATTTTCTCAGGACGCGACGCTCGTGAGAACTCTCGAGAGGACACGCACCGCGCTCGCGGACCGACGCGGCACTTAGCCCGAAGGTGCCTCAGGTGAGACGCCAGGTGGGTGTCGGGAGAGGAAGGTATAGCGCGGACTATTTCTCTCTCTCCTCTCCTTGTCCCAACCGGCCCCACCGCACCCGGCGAGCCACGGACAAGGTTTATGGCGAACAGAGTGGAATCCGAGTGCTCTCTTCTCTGTAATTCTGCGGAGAAGGGCGGAGGCGCTTCTGCCAGGTTCCCGTTCACGGGGCCCGGGCCCCGAAGTTCTCTACCTTATCGGTGGCGAAGAAGTATAAATCGATGCAAACAATAGTAACATACGTTATAATAATTTTATAAGTTTTTTTTACATATATGCAAAAGCAAAGTGTTAAACGTATTTTTTTTTATGAAATAAACTTTACTAAAAAGTGATTAAAAAAAAAATTAAACCTTGTTTCAAAGTTCTAAACATGTCAACCGTTTAATATTTAGGTGACAAAAAATAAAATTGTGAGCTTTACCGATCGAAGTTATTTTCGGCACTTCTTTCTGTCTCAAATATTATTTAAAAAAAAAAATAATGCGTACGAGGTGTAAATTTAAATTATTCTAATGCATTTCGAAGTGAAACAACAACAAACTCAAATTAGGTTGCTGCGTGTCTTTTCTCCATCAAGTAATTAGTAAGTAATTATCAAAAGAGAACGTTTTCAACTTTTAAACTGAATACAGAATACTTTGTCGGAGTTCGTAATAATATTGAAACAAGAATACGAGTGTGCAACAACTTTTCCCGCTTTGTATGCAGATGTGATTAATGGGAAAATCAGTGTACAAACTGTTGATCTACCGCTTATTGTTATTTCCACAAGTTGTGAAGCAAGGCGTTTCTATAATGCACTAGATGAAAAGAAAAATAGACAATAGCGAGCATGAAAAAAATAGCTACGGGCTCGGTGATTGTTAATTTATCTGTGCGCGTAAGTCGCTCACTGGTAAATTAATCGTTCGGGAACCACGGGAATGAGGCAGATACGTTGTGTATTGCGTGCACGATTATTTCACACGTTCGGAATTAGCGCTAATGATACGCGATATTGATACGAATTCTGACGCCGTAATTAATCCGTAAATCAATAGTCTATGCCGTCGCGATTGCGGATATATTTCGCAAGGAACTAATATCCTGGACTGTGCCTTTGAGGAATGTAACAAACATCAACAATATTCTTACTTTAAAAACGCAGAAGTTTTTCTGTAATTATTTTGTAACAAATTTAATTGAAATTAAATTGATCACTTCGAAGAAATCGATCTATTTGTTTCACGTTAATTAATGTACCGAAGTTTGATATGCTCGTTAATAAGTTTCTCCGACGTGTTAGCTGAGTCTCGCCGCACCACGCTTTACGTGGCGGGAGCAACAAGAAAGTCTTGTTTCTCTCTGCACGCATCAGAAACGACGACGACGACGACGACGCGACGACGACGACGTTGCTTCTGCCCGAGAGAGTTCGATGATCTTTACGCGCGGCGAGCCCCGAGATCTCTGCCTTATCGATCACGATATCGAGGGGTTTCCTCGATCCTCGGCTCTCTTAATGAAAGCTCGTAATAGGAAATTATGTGGCACGAACGCGCTCGCCGGCAAAAAGCGGCGAGTTACGGCGCGCGAGTTAATTGCACCTGAATGCTAATAATATCATCAGTCATTCACCGGATGTTACCGCAATATTCGTGTTCAAGGTTTTCAGAGTCCATCAATAATGCAAGTATTTATCTGTGTGACCATTTATGCGCGACGAAATCATATATTTATGGACCCAGAAAAGTGTTTTTATTCGAAAGTTTTCTACTTTATCGATGTGTCTCGTCACAATGTATAGCAAACTTGTGGGAAACATTTATTCATTTGTTTAAAAATTACTCAAGTCGGAGACCATATATATCGTTAAGCAATTTCGAGTTTCTTTCTCTACAGATAACGTATCTTCGTGGAAAGTTTAAAACCTGATTTTTTTACCCTGTCAGATACGCTCGTAAAACAATTTTTTACTCCACGCGCGAATTTGAACAAATGTTCTAACAAAAAATTATATGTTTTTACGGATCTGTAGAAAAGTCTGCGCAACGTGGATTTGCAATTTTTCTGCGATATTTGCATGTTTACGTGGGACACATGTATGTATATACGTCACGTGAATATGCGCGGCGTGTGTAAACCGGAGTTGCAGTTCTTTCTTCTTTTTTTTCTTCGTTTCTCTTTTGGGTTTGCGAGTAACGCACCTTTCAAAGAGAAAATCAACACACGGAAATTTGCCTTTCCTTTTCGCCAAAGAGAAACGATGGTTTATGGAGGTAAAAGCTTGCTTACTTCCAGTCGGGTAGTCAAGTCGGCGTTTCTGCAACATAGAATAGAACACACATACTTAAGTTAAAAAGTCCTCGTTTGGAAATTTCATTTGGCGAACTTTACATATCGCGCAACGCTCGAGTGATCGCATCTATGGCGCGAGTTGCTTAATAACGGGGGAAAACTTTCGTAAGCGCGATAATAAAACAAAGCAAGAAGATGAACTTGCATAATGCTGCGCGCAAATGGTTTTTTTTTTCTCCGTCAATTGCGTCGAGATTGAAAGCTGTGAAACAAATTTAAAACTTCGCCGAGAAACTCACCTCGTAATCGCGCGCCGTCAGATTCACGTTCTTTGTCTGCATCTTCTGCAAAAACAAGTACAACAAATTGTTACAGGCTTTACAAGTTTCCGGATTGCACAGTCTAAAAAAATCCGAAGCTTAAAAGTAAATGTCGCCGGGTATTTATTAAAGAAATAATTATCAGATAAGTAAATAAAATCATTTATCATTAAACACTTCTCAATGTTTTTAAGTATTTTTTAAGATATACTTTTAATTATCAGTTTCTGATTTTACATATACTGTTTGTAATATATAAATTATTTCTTTAATAAATGGCCAGTGATACTATATCCACGCATATCACACATTGGAACATTATCTTATATCTTTTTTTTTCTACATTTTCTGTTAATTTCGATCTTTTCTGTTGTCGTTCTCGCAAAATAAAGAATTTTGAATCGCTCTGTGATGATTGACAGATAAAGTGTTTTCAAAATTTCTTTTTTTTTTTTTTTTTTTTTTTTTTATGTGGATTGCCGCCAGAAAATTCGCGCAACAACAACAAACGACGTTAATGGCCGTCAAAATCAGTGTATACAACGCTGGCTTATATAAATCGAATTCGCGCCCGGATGAATTCGCATGTAAAGGGCCTCCGAGAGCAGAGAAAGAGAGGGAGCGAGAGACCCGAGAGGAAAAGAAGAGACTGCGCTTTCGGGTTCCGTGACCCGCAACCATTACGCGGTGAAGCATATTCTCACGAGATAGCCAGCTCTAATTATATGTCTAGCCGGGTGCTCCTGAAACCTACGGCTTTATTGCTAAATATGTTCGAGCTGCGAAAGAGAACTCCGTGGTCCAGGGCAGGAAAAAATCTAATTTCTACTTCGTGCGCTTCGTAAAAGTTGGGGAAGAACCCCGGTGTTTTCGTGGGGGCCCCCAATGGGGAGGAGGATGACGTTCGAAAAATACACGGCTGTGTGCCAACTGTATATCCCTCCCGGTATAATCGGCAGTTTAATCTTCCCGGTCTTCTAAGGACGCGACATCGTAAACGCCAGCCGCAGACGAGGAGCTTCTTTCTTTCTTTCTCTCTCTCTCTCTCTCTTTTCGGTTCGAAAAGGAGCCTCACGAAAGCGTTTCCACGTAATCAACCCTTTTTACCCCCGTTCGAAGCGCCACCGAAAGCATTTTAACGTCGTTCTATCGTTCGTGAAACGCTCCCCGATTACATTTCGGAACGTTGTTGTGCCTCGAAATCAACGAACAATGGAATATGATACGTAAATGGATTCGCGCGGCGCGTTATTATTATTCAGCAGTAATTAACCGTTTTATCTCATTTTGCGACTGCGTTCGAGCGTGGGATATTTAAACGGGAATATTTAAATATCTCGCCGGCAAAAAGAGCTACATTTCAGAAATCAATAAATCGCCGAACGTTAATAAATGCGTTTATTTTGTGTTACATCCATAGCAATCTATTGATGAATAATTTATATTTTAAATTATTTCGACTTCACGGTTATCGCGAAAAATTTGAAATAATAATTAAAAATATGAATTATTATTACAATGATCTGAAAGTTTCACCGAGCTGTCACTCGGTGTAAATATATATCTTGGTAACGCATAAATTATTCAACCGTATAAACGTTTACTTTTATTTATTATTTTTACTTTTATTTATTATTTTTTCTGAGACTTTTTTCATGTATAGAATACGATCGAATAAATGATTTTCGAATCCGTATACGTTTCGCGAAAGGAACGAAACAGAAACACGTGTCACGTGTTTATTTGCATCTCGGCGAGTGTAATCTTTTGATGAATAATTCATATCTTTTATTATTTCACGAGTATCGCAAAATTACGCGATTATCTGAAAACTTTTGAACTGCTCTGCTAAGTGTTAATATCTTTCTCATTCCCGTCAATAAAGGAATAAAATAAAGGTCGTAAAAAAAAAAAATAAGTCATGTCTACTTTTATTTTCTTACGAGAAGTTCTCCCGTGAAGAATGTGATCTCGATCAATTTTCGAGATCGGATCCGTACGTTTGCGAATGTATGTGCGAAACGAAAGGAACAGAACGTGACACGTGTACATTGATATTCGCATCTTGGCGAGCGCGCGACTTTGAATGAAGATCGAGTGCGTTGACGAGAGAAGGTCGACGCTCGTAGATCAAACAAGAGCCAATTCTGTCGAGTATAAAACACGTGATACGCGCAGTGATAAAAGACGCGATTACGCCTCGGGGATTATAAAAGAATCAGAAACGAACGCGAGTATTTACAGAACGCAGATGCAGAATCTACACATCTCGCAATAATAACAGAGTGTATACGCTCGCATGCGTATGTATGTGCGTGTGCATGTACGATACACACATAACCAATAATCAATCGACGTGGTGGAGTCGCGCGTTGTATCCGACAGGATATTCTCCATTAGGCGGAGCATGTTTTTTTTTTTTTTTTTTTTTTTTTTTTTCTTCAAAAGGCCTTCGCCTCGATAATTTTTGCGTCTCGATCGACATTGTCAACCGTGTTCGATCCGGAAATTAAAATTAACAACCTCGTTTTCGTGACGATGAATATGTCACAAAGATTTCGGAATCGAACATTCACGGATCCGTGAAAGTTTTGCAACTTCCTAAAGTTATGTTAAGTCACTTTTACGAAAATCAAGTAAAAACTTCCACTTGTATAAAATTACAAGAGATAAAGGAATTGTTTTTCAAGTGTACGAGATGCAAATCAAGCATTCGATATAGATTTTCAAAGTAAATCTAACTCGAATTATAAGAATACGGAATTTGGAATTTACAATATTTTTAAAATATTTCGTACATGGCACACTGATCTTTTCTTATATAGTTGAATTCTAGAGAGCCGTGTACGATCTGTACAAATTTGTATATTTGTAGGAATGTAAAATCGAGTAGAAAAAAAAAATTCACTCCGTGTATGGGAATCGTGGGCGAAATTTTAAAGATAAGTCCAAGGTAGAATCTCTAGTCGACTAATATAACAACGCGATGTGTGAATAACCGGTGACCAAGGATCGCGAGAATCTCGAAATATCAATCCTGACAAATGAGAGAACGCGTCAGTGAAAACATAAAATTTCAACGCATAAATTCTCGCGTGTTTTCAGATTATAAACATGCAAAACAACGTGCGATAATTTATCTCATAAATACGTGAAATACAATGTGATATTTCAGTTAAACAATTCGCGCGCGCGCGTACTCGAGAGAAGAGCGTTTCTCTTGTAGAAAATTTATCTGGAAGTATTAGTACGTATATGTACATAAATTATATATTATATATATATATATATATATGTTGTTCGTAGGCGAACAAAACAACACTGGTTAATTTCAAACTCGAATCACAACTGTGTCCTCGCGCAAACTCACGCTCGCCTAGAATATTAAAAGTTTAATAGGCTGCAGAAGCTCTCGCAGGATATATTATATATATATATATATATATTTCTATATATAATTGCTTCAACTAAAACGCAGACATTTACTCTCGTTAATGAAACTCCTCTTTCATGGACTGACGTTCGCGTTTAATTAATTTATTCGTCAACCGACCGATTCCGCAAACGTGTTTGCAAAACGTTTCTACGTTACAAATAAAATTCTGCTTCTGTTATCGCACATTAGCATAATTATCTCGTCGCGCGTGTGTATATGTAACTAACGCAAATAGACTACAAAAACTGTTTGACGTTTCGGATATGATCTCTGTGATATCTCTTTTCGATACTCCGTTTCGTCTGTTAAATCCATATTTGCGATATATTTCCGCATCAGTTTTGTTTCTTGTCCGCGCTTTTGTGTTACGGTTCAGCCAATGTTTATATTGTACACACACACACACACACACACACACACACACCTATGAAAAGATTGTAACGCGGCGATAAAATAAAAATATATACACAAAACACACGTATGGAAAGAAAATAATAATATAATATATTGCAACGCATATAAATCACAATCCTGTCTGTTTTTCTACATGCAGTAAATTAAAATCGATCACACAGAGATCGATTAACAATACGCTTGAAAGAATGTTTTTTTTTTCCACACAGGAAATAGAATCGAGAGAAAAATGCGTTTTTTAAAGCACCACACGGCAATTTTCAATAGCTTTCTTTGTTCAATGCACGCAAAAGAGAGAAAGAGAGAGGAACGGCGAAGTGTTGCCCATTCTCGAGTTTCGACCTCTTCGAGGCCGCGTCTGTGCCTGGAATTATAATTTCGCTCGGAATGAAGATTCTTGGAAGAATCCTCCAGACATTCCATCGCCGTCAATCGAGGATGTACGATACGATCTATGACAACGAGGGACGAACCTGAATTTACTAGAACTTTGCTTTCACATCGGACGAAGACGTCGTCGTTGCGCGTTTTCTTATGTCACACGAATTTCTCATCATTGCCAGTTTCTCGAAACTGTGTTTACGCAAACTACAATTTTTAATCTTTCTAGACAGTTCGCGTATAGATTGCGAAATCGACGATTATTATTCGAATTTCAAATTTTTTTAAAATTTTAATTAACCAAACGTTGATATAAATCTAAAATGACTCGGATAGTCTAAGCAGATTGTATTAAAAAAAACAATTACAACAATATATGATAAACCGTAATAAATTATAATATATTCAAAATGTGTTTTTAATTAGTCACGACACTCTATGATTAACGATCTGATTTTGCATTTTCACGCGCGTGCAACACGCGTGTTTACGTCCGTGAAACGCGCGCTTGCGCATCGGTCCCGCGCTTTAATCCGCGGTGCAACGGCATGCATGATGCAAGAAAAGATTGCTTTGCAACTTAAAGGATATCTCGCTATGGTCAATGCGAGGCACGCACCGCGGAGCGTGATACTCGTCGGAAGTTAACCGGGGGCCCCGTTACAATTGTAAATTGCATCTCGCCGCGTCGTAACTTTTTGTGGCCTCCCTCTTTCCCCAAGTAAATAACAGGGACAAATAGCGTCGGACATATAGAATATTTGCTCTTCGCTTCTCGTGTTCTCTCGTGCGTGTTTGAATTGTTAATCAAGTTTGTATAATAAAAAAAAAAAAAAAACAGTGTGGCGCATCGGCCGGAGATCAGAGGAAAAAAAAACAGAGAAAACGTCGGAGGAGATTTTGCCGCGAGTTTCAATAACGTCGCGATTAAAAACACATTGGAAAAGGCAATTACACAGAGGATAATTAAAGCTTATCTTCGCAAAGTAATCATGATCGATTCGCTAATTGCAGCCCCCGTGTTTATTATCCGTGTGAAACGTGTGTTTGCATCCAAATATTTTGCTATAAATATCTGTGTTTGCGCGAAATTTCCCACTAATTAATTAACTTTCAAATTAATACACTAATAATGTGCACACTAATATAATGCACACTATAATATTAATGGATAAAATTAATTAACGTGGATTCTATATATTGTTTCAAGGTAGGTATGTGTGCATTGTCTCGTAATTCGGATTTTTCGCGAAAAATAGAACGCGGAACAAACTTTCAATTCTAATATCGACTTTGCCAAATCCAATTGTCGAGAATAACGCAATCATCGGGCGCGCGATGTACATTAATATCGGATTCTTCGCGCGGTATAAGTACCCAGAAATTAGAAACGCTATTGCATGAGGCAACTAATTACGACACAATTATTCCGGTGATTCGGTAACTTATCGTCAGTAGAGAGAGTGCATTGCACGAAGTATATTATTACGTGCACACATAATCAAAATTTCAAACTGAATAAATAACTGAATAAATAATAATTTCTGAAAGAGGCTGAAGTGAATGTGAGATTAGAAACTAACAATAACACTCAGAGAACAATCAGAGTTAAATGTATATTTAACTAGTTTTACCACACCCGTCAGTTTGAAACGGATATTTGAAAAACCGTTTTATTCGTTGTTATATTTTTAATTTCTTTAATGTTTACATAATTAAAAAAAAAAAAAAAAAAAAAAAAACACTCACGATTTCCTTTTTAAAATAAAACTAAATTTCTTGGATAATAAATTGCATTTCTAAAATCATTTTGACAGGTGTTTAGTTGTGTTAAACAACAAGACTTTGAGCAGAATTTACACAATATAAATTTTCGCTGCTAAAACGTGTATATCTTCGATTATATTTTTCACAAAAAGAGTCACGTGTGTGTGTTACGTTATATTAAAATGAAGATATTTTCTCGTGGATCAAAAAAATCGCACGTACACATATACACACGTCAGTTCTTCCGCGTTTTAAGTTGCAACCATCTGTCGCATCGGTCTTCCGGCAATAAATGCTTTTAACGTGCTTCTCTTTTACACGCTGCTTACTCGATAAAAGAGAAACTTTCAGCCATTACTCGCTCCGGTAGGACCTGAGAGATTCAACCCGGGAGAGAAGATCGTGAAGGTTTTACAACGTTCTTGGCGAATCATGAATTTTCTTTTTTTATCCTCGGAAAACAGACGCACGTAAAACTGCAAAGACCATCTTTTGATGGTCGCTCTTCCGGTCTTGAAAACAAAAGAAAATAACGACGATTTTTTCTTCGTAATTTCCGAGAAAAACACTCGGATATTTAATACGATTTTATCCGATTTAAAACCGTTTATTTCTAATTAATTAATTACTGTATTCCCATTTTCACCGGTATAATTGCTATTCATAATTTCAATACAGAGATAAAATTTATCACGTAGCAAGAGTAATAAAAAGCACACTTCGCGTCTGCGGTTAAAAGTTTTCAATGCGTTCCTTTCATGTTAACTCATTATAACTTCACAATATCGTTTTTTTTATCGTGTTCCGGTCCGTTACATCTCTTTTTTTTTTTTTTTTACAAAAGAGCGTAATTAATTAGTAATGTTTGAAATAACTTAAAGCTCTGCGTACGATCGGAAAAATACGGCACGCGCTCCGAACAACAAGCGTTTCGAACACGATTGCGATGTGAAAGCGAATTACGATTGGATTGCGATTTCTATAAATTCCGTTGAAAAATTTATGTCCGCTACTTCAGCAAAATGTCGCGGTCAATTATGAGAACGAGCGATTCCGCGCGTTTTTGCCATCTTCGTGTGGCGAATACAGAAAAACGCGAGATCAGCGGCGCGGGAAAGAGAGAGAGAGAGAGAGAAAGAAAGAAAAAGAGAAAGAGAAAAAAAAACGAAAGGAGAGAAAAGCTGGAAATATTCTGAAGGATGATTTATCCAGACACTCGTTTTCTTTCTTCGCAGAACACGCTCCGTTTCCGTTTCGAGGAAACGGAGCGCGCATTCAAATTTGCGTCAAAATCGATTGCCACAGCACTCGATCTCAATGCTTACAATCTCGTAAACGAATTACATGGACGCGTGAGTGTCGAACGTGCGCAAATCCATTAGCAGCGGGTGATAAATTGTTCGGCACAAAGCCGAGACGGAATTAAAATCATCCGCGTATATTTCGAATAATTAACGAGTGAATTCTTTTCTCGTTGACCTTCCGTCTAATTAAACGATCTGTCGCTTCGTTTTTACATGTGACGTATAATTTTGAATTGAAACCAAATTGCGCAAAATTGTCTCGTTTTTTAATTTTTTTATTATCATTTTACGTCGCGAAAAAATCAGTTGCAAATGTGAAAAATAAAAATTCGAATCAGTTGCGATCCCAGCGATAGCTTTAATTTTTGATACACCAGATGTAGAGCGCGCAAAAACACATCTCTCGTGCCAGATCTCTCGTGTCAGAAAAAAAAAAATCTCGTACTCCCCGGAGCATGAAAAATATATTGAAATCTCGGCGTTTCGGTCACGCACGTTACTTGCGTACAAAAAATACGCGTAACAAACAAATACGCGATAATGAATTGATGCGAATGTTGTTTGGTAAAAGCGTGTTTTACACAATGAAAACAATAATGTTTTTTTTTCATATGTTCGCATATGGAAGATGTCGCGAGAATAAAAAGAAAAAAATTTCCACGGAAAGTAAAACCGTGTTTCTGACAAACGTGTTATTGCGTAAATGTCACGTCTTCTTTGTAAGTTAAATAGAAGGAGGGGTTAAATAGAAGGAAAAAAAATCTTCCAAAGAGATTTTGTATTATATTACGAATGGAGATTTACGTGCTAATATTCTTCGGGAAATTTCCACCACACGCGGCAGCACCACACAACATTTAGCTCTTTCACATTCACTGACAAATATTACAACACCGTGTATAAACTTGTTTACGAGAACTCGAACCAACTTCGAAATTAATACGAGTTTTAAATTTCGCGATGTGAAAGTGTCGCGAGAAACGCGATTACACCGACAAAATTATTAACTTGACAATTTATACGCGAACTTCGTAACACAAAGAGTAACAATACACACCGTACGACGACACTTTCGGATTCTAATCTGGCTGCAGAAACGTCACGTAAATCATAAACGTTCCTTCTTACGTTCTGTTTTTTTTATGACAAAGCCGTATTACCGAAAAGACTATATATATCGAGGCACGTCGGTTCAAACGCGCGCTTCGTGACAAACTGACTTTAAGAGGAAGCGTGTGTGGGGGCAACGGAACCTTGCGGCTTTCGGGCGGGTTAACACGAGTCCTGATTGGAAGTCCGCCTCACGCATAAGTTGCTTCCCTTCTTTGTTTGACCCCTCTAGCGCGGGATTAAATTCAAGGGTTTCGACTGCAATTGCCGCTATAGAAGCTGAATGTTAAAATACTGTACGTTACACACGCATAAACACACTCGTGATGTGTATTTTCAATAATTTGTCGTGCAGTATTGGATCAAAAATATTGATGCGTAATTACGTGAGTAAACAATTAAATTTAAGAAAAATTTAAATTTTTCTCGAATCTAAATAAAATCTATTTCGATATTTCAGAGAAATCTTAGATTCAGCTAGAAAAATATAAGATTTCTTTCAAAAATATAAATATTCTTAAATCTAGAATCTAGTCGGAAAATCTAAATAGATTTTATATAAAAAATTACGTAGAATCTATTTGGAATATGATCTCCGGACAGACTGTAAATTTTACATGAGAAATTTTAGAAGATTTCGATCAGACATATACAACATGTAATCTCGCGATTCGAAATAAGACTCTCATTCAGGTTCCATGCAGAAAATTTATGTGAAATTTTCTTCGGAAATATTTCAAATATTTGAGATGCAAACCATGCGCATTCGAAAAATATATTTTTCAAAAAAAACTAATTTTCAAATTAAAATCTTTGAAGAAAAATACATAATTTACTCCGGTACAACTCGCTCTTGACTTTCAAACAGCTGTGTTCTCTCTTAATTCATTGTAATGCGAAATAACATACAACTTTTCCAACCAAAATAGTTTTTTTCTTTCTTTTAGAAACTTTCTTCTTGTCGAAATATTATGCACATTATAAAAACAACTAAAATATCTTAAATTATGTTTTACGTACCTAGCTTATTAGTCTTTCTTTAAGTTTAACACATCTCAAGTTTCTTAATAACGAGAAACTTACAAACACGTGACTTGTAATCGCGCGCGACTTTCATTTACATTCAATTAGACAAGGTACAAAAAATATTTATACCCGGAAATCGTTCCGTACACCCGCGCCAAGTTTTATTCAAAACGATAAATTTGAATCGGTTAAGGTTGTATCCTTGCGAACGATTCCCGACAGGCTTTCCGCTGCTTATAATTCGAGGTTCATTCGCAGTATCGGGCAGGTGGTGTCCTTTGAACTTTTCTTTTTTTTTTTTTTTTTTTAACAGGCGATTTGCAAGCGAACAAAAGTTTCCACTTACTGGCGATGAGTTTACTCAGGGAATAAACGTGCCGAGAAAAAAATTCACTCTTCAGGATTCTTTCGCGATTTCCCAGCGCGGCCGCGCATACGTTTTTCCAAAGGTCAGACCGTTCTGGCTATTGCAATTTTATTCAGCTTTTGTGTGAGAGCTCCTTTTATTAAAGAGACATAATCGAACGGACTTATTATAGGACACAGATATCATTTGCGTCAACAGTTTAAAAATAGCAAAAACAATTTTTATTCCTGACAAAATAAAAGATTATTATTCTTTAAAATCTCCGTGAGACTGAAAATTTGATTAACTTCGTCGGTTTTTAAGCGAGGTCGTGTGTGTGTGTGTGTTTGTGTAAAATATTAAACATAAAATTGCACAAGCTTGCAAATTTATATTAACACCGTAATCTTTGCGAGAGAGTATCTCACGTGAATCTCGGCTGTTAATCCCGGAAACTGACGGCCCGCTATTATATGGCGACTCCTTCATGTTGGAAACTTGCCGGCAACTCTTCCATGACAATCCTGTCACGCATAAAGTAAGTTCATGAAGCGAGGATAAATAATCTCGAAACTAGTCCGATCAAAATGTAAAGCGTTATACATTAATGCTTTGCAAACCACTTTCCCTTGTGAATAACCGCGGAGATTTATCGTGAAAACGTATGCGACAATATTATGCAAACTGATCGATATACCGCGAGTGTGTCCGCGCGCAAGATGAATATTACGTACAAATGTGTGTGTGTGTGTGTGTGTATAAGATCTCGCTCGTGGTTCAATCTCGACTTATAGAAGCTCACAAAAAAAGAAAAAAACGCGCGACCGAACAGTTTAGAGGAAAACGCGAACAATAAAATGGAAATGAATATACTGTCAAACAAATATACTGTTTGTGAAAACAAATATATTGTCGCTTGAAAACGGCGCGACAATATTCGCGAGAGAGACTCCCGACAACGTTTATCGTCGCGTATTTTGTTTCAAAAGAAAGATTAATTCCCCACTACTTTCTCCGAAAGTAACGGACGGAGTCACATATACCGGAGTATGATGTTCGAGACAGTGAGGAAATATTCATCATCTTCGTTCTTCTTTTAAAATTGAGTTGCATCGCTGGCGCAATCTCGCAAATTGAACAAACAATGTATCAGCGGTTGAAAGAAATTAAAATTGTATCCCGGAGTATAACATATTTCACTCTGCGCAGCGAAACATTCTCGAGAGCTATCTGTTACAAGTGGGGAAAAAAAATTTTTTAATATGGGGAATGAATGAAAACGCCAATACGAGCTAATGTTGCTAGGTTTTGTAAAAATGTTTTTTTTAGACTTTAATTTTCATTAAAAAAAATACGTTCCTTTTTATTCGATTCCTCTTATTTGAATCTTTCTTATGGGATCTTTCTCGGCATCTTATCAAACAATACTAACAATGACGATTACCTCAAAATATTTTTTTTATTGGTAAAGCGATTGGTGCGCACCGAAAGTCTAAGGTTTGACTCCTGGCCAAGATGTTTTTTTTTCGCAATTCGGTTCTTTTTACATTCACATAAGAATAAAAGAGCTTTTACAAAAAAAAATATATTTAAAAGCCTCCGATTCTTTCGAGCGACCTGAGGTTAATCCTAACGAATAATCGTTGGCTTTGGTAACGAAAAAAAGGAAAGAAATCAACGACTGAAAATGGTTAAGGTATATCGCACTACGCGGAAAAATGGAAAGTGGCCGATTAATTTCTCCGCGAGAAGAGTGCGGAGACCGCGAGGAGAAAGAGGCTGAGAGGACACGACGAATGCGGAGAGAAAAGAGAGACGAGCGCGGCAGCCAGATGTTGCGGGATGTTGAGGAAAACGCGCGTGCGCGGCATCCTGAGGAGCCAGCGCTTGTTATGGACGCCTCAGTCTCGGCTCGCCTGGGCTGTAGGCAACACGGCCGACGCCGAAGCACCGCGCCAAGTATAACGACCGGGGAGAGAACCCTGGGAAACGTTCTAAAGATAGATAACGCGTGACCGCGGCGATTGCGATCGGAACGCATCTCTCGTCGGCGCGTTTTCGCGCGACGATGAGTCGCGCGTGACGCGCACGAACATCGACGGCGGACGATCGAACACGGCGATCGAGGACGCGCTCGCCGAGTGTTTCAACGCTTCGGCGCGAAGAGAAGGAAGATCGCGTTTCTTCCGCGTCTGTCGCGGACGCGTCGCGAAAATCCGGAAGCGGACGGTCGTTTTGCGGGGAAAAACGTCGTGGATGAAACGCGCGAATCGATTGCGAGTGGAAAGCACCTAAGAGAGGAAGGCAAAACGGCACTGCTCTCCACAAATTGTTACAAGATTCCTGATCTCCGTTAATCCTTTCGACGGAAAGCGATCGAATGTCGTTTGTAGGTAACTTTTCCGCGCGACGGAAATTGATAGAGACGTGAAAGAGAAAGAGCGAGCGAGCGAGATATAGAGAGAGGGAGGGAGAGAGAGAGAGAGAGAGAGAGAAATAGAAAGAGAGAGAGAGTTTCAGTGATACACTTTGCGGCAACGTGTGCTGGTGCGTCGTATCGTTATATATACTGGGGAAATGCGCGCACATCTCGCGCATGATGGAAATTTCGCAGCTCGCGGGCGAAGCGATCTTCGCTCCGTAAGCTGTTTATCTTCCAATAGCGGCGCGTTTGTTTGTTCATCTCTTGATTTTGATATAGGTGAGCTCAAGGCTGACGGAATCAACTTGCTATTTCTCACGTTGACGTTAGTCAGACTAAATATCTCTCTCGCGAAATTGGCGCGAGAACGTTACACGACACTATCTTTTCCGAAATAAATTGTGTAATTTAACGCGCGTAAACTAAAACGCAAATTTGGTGTCGGGTGATGTCGTAAGTGCGGTAATTTGCGGTCTGTTCGGTGTGCATTAAAAGCACACGGAAAAGTTCAAAGTTAACTTGCAATTGTAATTAACATATATTTTAATACTACGTGCGTGTTATCTTTTATTTTTTATGTTATCGCACTTAAAAAAGTAAACATATATCGCGTTTTCCTATTCTTCGTTTTGCCTGTCAATTATTTTCTATTTGATTGATATAGTTTTCTCAAAAAACAATAAACAAAAATTCTAAAAACCTAAAAGATATTAATCATCTGAAACAGTTCGATCGAAAAGATTATTTGAAATAATTTGCAAGATAAAATAATTTGCAAGGTAAAAAAATAAATTTGATTCAAGCACACAGTTTGATTAACAATGATTTTAAATAATTAGTTCAAACCGGCAGAATTCGACTCGTGCGCGCGCGCGATCAAAATGTCACGAAAACATTCCGTCGAATGCAGACACTAAAACATTGTCGCGCGTGATTGGGTCAATTTCTGCATCGCAACGCTTCGATTTGTGTGTCGCATAATAATTCTCTTCGTGTTTCATTCGCCCGATGATGCATCGATCTCAAGGTTTACAGTAACGCGCTCGCTGTCCTCTTTCTTATCGATTTCTGTTTTTATAGTTTTTCCCCCGAATGAACGATAGTACAATATTTTAATGGCTAAAAGTCGTGCGTCACTTCAAAAAAAAAAAAAAAACATTCCACGCTATTTCGAACTACAGCCCGTGTGTGTATGTTTTTCGAATATTTGTCGCTAAATTCATTTATAGCCATCTGCTTTTATATTGATGAGTTCAAACACGGTTCTTGTAAACGTCAATGTCGTTAACGTTAATGTTCTAACTGTACAACAATAACAACAACGCATAGCCGCCATAATTAGGTCAGACCTTCCCGGCTCATTAAAAGAGTATCTCCACTTTTAATGTAATACATAATTTAATTTAACATAATATATGTATAAACGATCGAGACAAAATTATGCGGGCAGCATTGTTTAATAATATCTCCGTAATGACATTATAATACGTAAATACAATCCACCCTTTCTCCGTCCCCAAACAAACGTACAATGTACACACAAATATATTAATTGCGTATCGCATTGCGGATCGCTGAAACAAATAAGCTTTTAAGTGATAAAGATCGAGCATTGAGTCGACGGTGTCGCGTTGCCGATGGACGTTTAAACGAGACGTATTTTTTTTTTTCCATCGAAAATTCGAAAAGCCATCTAAGTTATCCCCGCGTGTTACTCACTCAATGCGCTTCTTACCTACTTCCGCTCAACTTACCCGGCGATGCTTATCAACGTCGAGATATGTCCGGCGTTTTCTCGAGACAGACAGCTCGAACGTAAAGTTAGCGTTATACAACCCCGATGGGACACACAACAGAGTCTCGCCTCTTCTCTCTGTCTCTCTTCCTCAACCTCCTCTCTTCCGGTTACGCCCGGCTGCTTCATAACGCTTTCATCTACTTATCGTCGCTTTTGTACACCATCGCGCGCTTTTATACACTTCCTTCGTCTTCGTTCGCTTCGTTTTTTCTGCACGTTTTCTCGTCGCGCTTAAAACTGACGTTACGCAGCGGAAACCATTGACGCGGATGAATTCGATTGCCAACCCCTACAAAATTTTTTCATCAATGTCAGATTCGGTCTCGCTTTCTCCGAAACTCTTCTCGGTTTTTCGTTTCCGCCCGCAACCTTCAAGAGAGATCGATTCGTTAAGATCACTCTTTCTTCGCTTTTCAGAACTGATTCAGTTTGATACCGCCATTACGCTAATTGAAGCGTCACGTCGTCTGTTCGAGACGTCGACGTTCCTCTCGTCGACTAACGGACGAAACTTCGGCGAAATCTTTGTGACGTGTCCGCGCGCCGATGTCAGATAATAAGAAGCCGGTTTATTTGCGCGAGACAATACGGTAAAGGAAAATGAAATGACAGTGTCTCGGCTCCGCGTTTGTTGAATCAAGTTCGCTGAATTAAATACGTTAAATGCGCGAAGTTTCTTCATTAAAGACGTTAATTCGCTATTTCACCCCTCGACGATTAGACAACGATAATCGCTTTTCTTAGATGGCGCGTTTCTATAATATTGTGAAAAAAAAAAAAATAATGTTTTATTTTTCTAACAAACTAACTTTTTAGAACCGTGAGAGAAATAATAGATCCTTTAAGAGTCACGCGTTGGATGTGCGTGCAAAATATTTTTTTAATTTTGTAAATTGTTACGCACACAATATTAATTTAAATTAATTAAATTTGATTCGAAATTTACAGATCAGAGATGCTTAGTTTGCGTCTCGAAAGTCTCAATGTATCGAATGCCTGGCTCGCATGTAGAAAATCCTCAATCCAAAATTTGAAAAAAAAACTAGGTTTTGTCAACGAAAATTTTCCGAGTCTAAAATAGAGACATCAGTGACATCGATGCATTATCGAGGCGAAAATTCGCAAAGTTCGAGCAGAGATTCCTCGCTCCGATCGTTCTCTTTACTTTCAGTTACAAAACTATTCTCTCGTGCACTTAGCGCGATCGTACCTTCATTGGTCTCTTCGTGTGTAACGCGAGCATGTCGACCCAGTCAGATTTCACGAGTTGTCCTCGACTTCCTCTTCGATCTGTCGCTCTCGTTGTTTCCCGCTAGTGTTCGTCGCAAATGAGAAACCGATCGAACCTTTCCGCTTTCGGAACGAATGCGAAAGATATCGCGCGCGCATATGCTTGCAGTTAATGCCCCGGAGATCGAGGAATCCGAAGATATGGAGGCGTGACTGTTCGCGCACTCGCTCCAGAACGCGTCAGCAAATGGACTGCACACAACCTGATGGAAGTTTCGATTAATTCGAAAGACAATTTCGTCGACGAGTAAAAAATGGCAGGCACGTAAAAAAAAAAGTGTTGCGTTAAAACTTGCGAGCAGTTAACGAGCTCAACGAGATCCCGAAGACACGGGCTTCAACGACGAACAAACGTAATTTGCGCGTTTAATGGCATACAGAAGTACGTGAGAGGGAGAGAGAGAGAGAGAGAAAACAAAAAAAAATCAGAAGAATCTTTAGAGAGCGCGGTCGCAAGAAATAAGAAACGCGAGATGGAAACGCGATAAACACGGAACAAGAAGCAAAGAAAATTTATTAACAATAGGAAACGGATAGAGAAAGAGAGTGCGGGGAAAACGAGCGACCGAGAACTCCGGGCTCGTATATTGAAAAACAGAGCGGGCAAAAAGAAAAAAAGAAGAAAGAGAGACAGAGAGAAAGTAGGGTAGAGAGAAAATTAGATGAGATTGCCGGAGGAAGACAATTACAGGTATCGTCGGCGAGAAAATAAGAAAGCGCGATCTGATATATAGAGCACCGCCGGAAAAGGTGGGAAAAAAAAATTCGACGGCGAGAGATCCGGGGAGAAGTGGCGCGGAAATCACTCTCCTCCCGGTGGAAAGAAGAAAATTTGGTGGAGATTTACGTCGAAAGACGTGAGTGGAAGAGGCCGGATAGATGAACTCGACGACACCCTTCTTTAAACGAGGGATAGAAAAATTCCTCGATATCGAACGAGAGGGAGATGAGAACAGAGGAAGAGGGTGAATTGACGAGCATAGGGGAACCGTTGTCCTTAATTAGAAGCGAAGAGAAACAGACACGCATATGCGTAAAAGCACATCGGAAAACGCGAGATACTATTTGTGCGAACCAAGAAAGACGGTCCGAAGAAGCTAACTTTGCTCATTTTCGCGCGCTCTCGTCTAGCTATGGCGAACGGATCGTTCACGGATGAGCAGTTTTGACGCGACCTAAAGCGCGCGCACGTGCCACCGAGCACTCTCGCATGTACTGACGAGATACGCGGATGCGAGTCCTTTTTCTGGCCGTGTATCGACCCCGAGAGAGAGAGAGAGAGAGAGAGAGAGAGAGAGAGGAAGAAAGAAGTTTGCGCGAATGATAAGCCGCTTTGATCGCTCGCTCTTATCAACCGCGTTCAACGGTTTGAAAAAACGCGCGACGAACATACTCTCTCGAAGCAAATTTTTTCCGACCACGTGGTGCACTCTGTGTTCAAGAGTATACAAAAAAAAACAGGAATCACTCGTTAAAGAAAGTTCAAACGAAATTATTTACGCGTTAGATTAAAAAAAAAAAAAATCGAAATTTGTCTTTGTTACTGCCGATTACTCGTGATTTTCAAGAGTGCATCGTCGATCTCTCAACGATATTATATAAAATATACGTGGTTCGCGTGTTCAGTGTGCAGTGTCAATGACGCCGTGAACTTGAAAAACGGAAGTGGCAGCGAACGGAAGCGGCAACACCTGTGTCGGAGCGCGCGATCTACGGTTTTCGGGACGCGCGGCGGTGGTGATCATCGTCCTCTTCTTCTCACCGCCCCCTCCCGCCCGGCGCGTGGTGTGTGGGTTAGTGTGTCTTCTCGCGACGCAGGGGGTGACGCGCAACATGGGCTGCGAGCTGAGCAAACTGGCCAGCACGAAGTCGCGCAACCAGAACGGAAACGATGGCGTGTCGCCGCCGCCGCCGGCCGCCACGGATCCACGACTTCCGCTCACGGCCCGGCAAAAATTTACGATTATCGCTAGCTGGAAAGCGGTCTCCAGGGCGCTCGAGCCCACCGGAATATACATGTTCATAAGGTAACGTCGTTTGGCGCTTTGTCGTCGTTAACACGCAGTGCTGTTTTTTTACAACTCAGCGGAAAAAACGCATGATCAAACGGTCAACGATCGTTCGCGCGCGTTTGAACAAGGTCGTGATATACGACCGTAAAATCGGATGCTATTTTTCACACGTTTTGCTACGTCGGCGAAATGTTTTTTCTTTTTAATTGCTTTCTCAATTGCTTTTTTTTTCTTCATTAAATCAAATAGCAATTGTAAATACGAATTAAATTGTGCCGCCAACAGAGAAGAAGAGAGAGAGAGAGAGAGAAAGAGAGAGTTAATTGCAGTTCTTGTGTCATTGAGACATTAAAATCAATTTTATTCCGATATAATCTCCCTTCTTCTCTCTTTCTCAGTCCCGTCGCAAAGAGTATAAGAGTCTATAATTATATAGGCGTATTTTTACACTTTTTACTTGTTTCACACATTATCGATCGCGTACAGCGAGGTGGTCGTTACTTCGCGTATAAAAGTTTCCACAATAAATATGAAATGCGGTAGAAACGATATCGCGTCGATTGAACGTCCCAATCTCTCACGCGCTCACCAATTAAAATAACTGTGTTCTCTGATAAACCAATAGTTCAATAAAATTAATGTACATTTACGTGGCTGATTAATGCAAGAAGAGACGTCAAATATACTCAGATATACGTAACAGTATATACATATAATGGACTCGTGTCGTCTTTGAGTTTTGTCGCGCACAAATTGGATTGCAAAATTGATTGTCGATTTTTCTCTACCGATCCGCGAGAAGATATGTTTTCACGACTTTGTGTGCAGAAGAAATATATTTATACAAATTTAAATTGAATTAAATTTTACTTTTGAATATTGTTAATTTTTTCCAATGCTAGTTTGGATTTCTGAAATTATTTCGCTAGCTTAAGAATTCGCGTTGCAAAATAATATAAAATCGACCTCGCTGCGAGAATTAATAATTGAAAACAACATCACTCCGGCCAGAAGTCAAATTTAATTCTCATTGCTGTAAAATATTCTTGCTGTAACGCCGAGCAGGAAATTTAACGAGATACACATTGTACTTTAGATGTATGTAATACCTCACTCGTATTAATGTCACTAAGGAGATTAAGGGTGCTTGTAAACGTAAGAAACGCTTCTCGGATTTCCCGGTTAATCCTTTTCCTTGTGGGATGTACAACTGAAATTTGTGCGGCGGGAAGTAAATGATGTCACGTCTGGAATTTCGGCGCGGCAACAAACGACGACTCCATTACGAAGAGACGCGACAAACTACCTACTCGTGATTTCGGCGCGGAAATAATCAATTTCTCTTTCTCCACGAGTGTCGCTTGTATTGCCGAGGAAGAGAGTAATAAAAGGACCCTCCGTCGAATTCCGGCAGTTCGGAAAGGGATAAATATACATTTTCTCGCACGTTTGTGCGAGGATTCCCCGGCGCATTTCGCCCGAGTCACGCGCCATTACATGATTAGCTGAGCGTTTAGGCTCTTCAAGGCCGCCATCAACGTCAGACGCAACCCTGAGAGGGTGGATGTCGATCCTTATGCCCCCTTCACGCCCGTTTTCACCGACGTTCCTTTGTAGAGAGAGATGGAAAGAGAGAGAAACAGAGGGAAGAGACGGAGGGAGAAACAGAAAGAGCGGGAGCTTGTGTCGCAAACCGGGCGTCGCTCGTGTCATCGCTCGTGCATCGAACTGAGGGATAATCTTCTTTCTGGAAACCGTGTGTTCTAATCGTACAAAGCCGTGCCGGTAACGCGCGGCTCCGACGTTGAAGCGCGCGCGGTTCTATTAGGGTCGTTTAACCCCTTAAACATATCAATTTTTCCGCTCCCGCGCAAAAGACCGATAAGAGCAAGAGAAACTCATTGTTTTCGCGACGATAAAACGAAGCGGCACGTTTTATCTGGCGGACATGCATTGTAAGGAAAGAATTACCGAATATTTATTAAAAAAATAATTATAACAAAGTATTTATAATATATAAAATTAGGAATAGCTCTAATATTTAAAATTATACTATATTTTTAAAAATATTTAAAACGTCAAAAATTGTTACATTTAATATTTTGCATATCTAATAATTATTTTTTTAAATATCCATTACGATATTAATTCCAAAATTGAAAACATGCACTACTAGCCACTTCCATTTTACATAAAATACGTTAAAGAAACACAACCACACGAGAACGTATCAAATTTTGCAAGAAGAAAAACGCGCTTTTATTCACAGCGCGTAAGCGTTAAATTAGTTTTCATAACTAATTTAACGCGCAAATAATAATTCGAGGTGAACAGTTCTCAAAATGTAATGTGAATAAATTAATTTTCTCAATTGCGAACGGAACGTGCGCCTTTCATTACGACGCTCTTCTCCGAGAGAAAATATATTCATTCGTTACAAGAGAATCCTCGCAAAGGACGATCGATTAATTCGCCGAGTACTGACTCGCAAGGCTATGTCCCGTCTATGTTCGTTAATTTTCACAGGATTTGCGAAGAGCTTCAAGTTTACGAGTCTACGTCGAGACGAAGGTTATTTCTGGAATGCTGCAGGGGTTGCTTTTGTGGCGGCAGCGTTCTATTATCGTGAAAAATGCGCAAAAACTTCCTCCTGTAGTTTCGTCGATCGCGAAAATCCGGCAAACTACTACTGGCTTCTGTTCTATGTTTTTCGCCGCAATCCTCTTCTACGCTCGATCGATTCAGTTTACTCTCGGTAAACGAAAGCCTGCTGCAGCTTTCGTTTGCCGATTTTCGAGCGAGAATCAGGGATATGTCAGTCGTATGATCGTCACGGGTATATGATTGCCAGTAATGCGCTTTTTCTCCTGCAGTTTACGACTGCAGCTGCGTTCGCATGCCTCGTACCGAAGTTCGATACAACGAAAGGGGGTTGAACGTTCGTTAGAGCGAACTAAATTTTTGGAATATCTATCGCCCGCGGCGGCTGTGCGCAACTTTTAATCTTCTCCAACGATGATCGTGAATTCGAGAATGCGTGTGAGCGCAGAACAAAAGAGATTCAATATGGAAAATAAAAAAGAAAAAAAAATTGTGTCGTATAAAATATTTATTTTAATCCGTCAAAAATGTCAAATATTTCGCAAAAACTATGTATCATATTTTTGTATCCTCGTTAACTCCCGGAAGACATGTTCTTCAAAGGACTGAGTCGACTTCTCACTCGTATTCTACTGAATAATCAAAAAGCCGCTTTGCTTACACAAATATAACGTACTAAATATATACGTTTTGTTTTTTAGTATTTTTTAATATTTTTTTAAAAAATATATTTAATATATTTTATTTTAATATATATGTAGTTATAGATATAACTTAATAAATGTTCCCCATCGGATCTCGAGCGACTTGTCCAACGCGAGTGGTTAAATTATATATTTACCTTTGTGGAAAAAGCATGTATTTTTTCTTATTTTTATATTATATCGCTTTCTGTAATATATCTGTGCATAAAACCCGAGTGAATTTATTAAAAATCCTTCAAAAGAAGAGAAAACGCTCTCCTCTTCACAGAGAATTACAATTATGTTCTTCTGTGACAATGCGCCACAATAGAATCGACGAATCGAAATCTCAGGCATTCTCCGATAAATGCCGCCGGTCCACAGCGGGATCTATAATCGAGATTCCAGAAGGCCTCTCGCTTTTATTTAATTGAGGCGCACGGGTCAGCTGAAAGCGACAGATTCGTCGTTTGCCCTCAGAGCCGGCACAATCAGACATCGATCCAATCGTAATGCGCTGTAAACGAGATTAATGTACCTCTATTTATCCCGTGTGCGTAAATTCTTGCCGGGTTAAAGTTGTTCGAATCACAGTTCAATTCTCACATCGTCGAGACGTCGAGATTCTCTCCCTTCTCTCCCCGTTATCGCTGTTTCTCCGACGCGTCTACTATTTCCATTTACGATATTAGATTGATAGATACGATTACGTCAGACACAATTGACGAGAATAACTCGAGAACCGCGTTCCCACTTACATCATTTCTTCAATTTTTTTTCCATCAGACAAACCGACGTTCGTCCTTGTGACTATTTATCTTCGCCACGTGGCCGCTACTTCGGTAGGCTTTGTTGTCGAAATGACGACGCAGAAAGCGCGGAAATAAAGGCCGCCTATCAAAATGACAGGGCGATTACCTTTCGACTCGATATACCGGAATTGTTTTTTATTTATTTTTTTGTTTTTTTTTTATTTTTTTTATTTTTTTATTTTTTTGCTACATTTTAGCTAATCGCGCGCAGAACGGAAAGAGTTAATGTATTTACGATCGCGATTGGATTAAATGCAATCTGAAATAAATTATTTCAGATGTAAATGCGCGGATGATATACCATACATATATATCATTACAAATATTATTAAAATGTATGACGAGATACGATCGGAGCTCCAAATTGGATTCACTCGTTTTGATAAGTAAATTGTGAATAAACGCGCGATTGTCCATGACCTTTTTTTCTTATCGTCCGATATAGAATTTGTTCTTTATCTGTTCTCCGTTTGTTTTTGAGGGAAGAAAAACAAACGATTTTCAAGAGTCGACGCACCCTTGAGTGTATCCGAGTAATTCTGATACACGGTAATATATATAGAGGACAAAAAGAGAACTTTCGCGCAAAATTCATTCCAAGAATTCAACCCGAAAACTTTTGGTCGCGCACAACGAGACCGCACTATTCTCGTACTACTTGCTTTCCTTTGTCTCATTATCGCATCGCGTGTCTTTATCTGTCCAAATAGTCTTGGGAAAATATAATACTCGAATATTCCGTAGAACACTTTACTGTAATAAAAGACGTGTAAAAGTGACGAGTAAAAATCCACGAAATCAAAATGACAAACCTTTCATTGTACGCTTGTATTTTTTTTTTTTTTTTGTTTTTTGTTTTTTTTATTGATAGTTCTCGCAAAAATCTCCGTGTTCATTCACAGCAAGTATCGTCCGATAGATTTCGCGCGAATCGCGCGTGCCAGAGCAACGGGACATTTTTATTATTATTGACCAATGAGAAGAGAAAGACTGTCACACAATGGGGAATACGGTGCGTGTGACAGGCACGATGTCGGTAAAACAATGGAAACGAGATTAATGCTCCGTTTGCTTAAAATAGAGAAGCGCCGCGCGAAAAAAATGCTCGCAAATATGACTAAATATATCCTACGAGAAGATAAAAAAAGACTGTTTAAAGTTCTCGAGAGATATTATATTCCGAATGTGAGCAATCTTAATTAGCTTTGTTAATTTGCGAAAAAAATTCAAAACTGTGAAATTACTCAATCGCATTCGCACACAAATTCATTTCTTAACGAGTACTAAAAATATATTGCACAGCCTAGAAAGTGATACTAGATGTACCTATAAGGATTAGAGGAACAAAACTTTTTAGAGTTTTTAAAATTATTTCAATTCTAATTAAAAATAATTTAATTTACCGATTCGTGTAAACAATCCAAATTATATCATCTCATCAATCGTGACTACACACACACACACACACACAAAAGTTTACCGTAAGAAATATTAAACGTATTATTACATATTATTTATTTTCAGATAGTTGTTTATCTTCTTTTATGTCTTTTCACGATAAAGAACGACAAGACAAAAACGGCGCCGCAAATTTCTCATGGTTTGATACCTCAACTCAATCAACTTGCAATATGTGCACCGCAAACATATTACTTCTTTTTCTTTTCTTCCTTCCTCGGAAGCGTCTTCCGTGTTTTATGAGAGTGTCGTTTTCTTTGCACTTTGTCTGTTTGCACGTGCGCAAATGGCGCGATTCGCAATATATTGAAGCTCGAGTTGAACACACGCGATAAAACTTAGAGAACGAGAGAGACAATATGGTTTGACGTGAAAAAGATGACAGTAATACTTTTGAGGCAGGAGATGAATGAGTTTTGTTTCGACAAAAATTTTTATCCCTGCCCCCTCCCTCCGAATATTCAAATATAACTTTTTTTCCCGATTGAATCATGTGAAATAGACGATCGACAAATGCGATTCTTCTTTCATTTGGTTGTTAATCTTATTTCTTCTTGTAACGAAACTGACATTGCAATTCTCGCCGCGTGTCGTTTCGTTTCTTAGTTTTCTAAAAGTTCCTTCTAGAATAAGAAATTTTGTAAAAACACGATATTTTTTAACATTTCTCTCTCTCTCTCTCTCTCTCTCTCTCTCTCTCTTTAATTAAAACTTTTAACGTAAATACATCACTATCTTCTCAGTTATTATTTTTTTTTTTCATCAAAGTGCACCATATCTTACCCCGTTTGTCGATAAAAGAAATTGAAGGAAATACAGTAGCGAAGTCTGAAAATTCTATGGTACTTGGAAATTGTGTGTGCTTCCGTGAATTATTCAATTATTCAATGTACAGTTCAAGTCGCGCGGTTAATATTTGACGGTTAGGTTCACATCTAGATCGGTTATGTTGACAGTTTGATTGGTTAGGTTCCATTTAAATCGATTAAGGTGCCATTCTGACCGGTTAGGTTCACATCTAGATCGGGTAGGTTGACAGTTTGATTGGTTAGATTCCATTTAAG
>QVNW01003646.1:0-21693 GCA_014825475.1 Pseudomyrmex flavicornis
CACGGGCTAAAGGAATGAATACAAGAAACGGGGTGCGCTTGCGAGGGCCATGTGCAAATCGTCGGCTCGATACCAGAGCCTGCGGCATATATATATATATATATATATATATATATGTAGGTAGGGGTAGTTTGAATGGCGGATTTCAATAGACGCCCGAAGCCGTCAACAACGTCGCTGATTGAGCTTTTTTAAATGGAAATTCGTCGACAGAAGCGACTGGTACTTCAGATATTGCACGCAAAGAGCGGAACGTTTCTTTTTTCGACGAGATATACAAGTTTCGCACCCGGTCAAAGCAATTGTTGCGTTATTTGAACGTGTTTCCCAGACGTGTTTTCTCTCGTCAATAGAACGCATATCCCATTTGATATCAGACGTGCTCCCTTCGGTTTGTGAGTCTTGGAAATTGGAAAATAGGTCGAATAAAATTTTGCTTCACTCACGAGAGGGATGTACGCGCTCCAATTCTCACGAGAGTGGTAGATTGTGGATAATCAACTTGAACTGTCCGTATTCGAAAGCTATTGAACCGCGACATATTTCAAACACTCTGCCATTATGTAGCGCGCGGAATGAGGGTAATGATAATTAATATGTTATCGCCACCGCGGATGGTAAATGATAAATCAACAGAGTGCAATTTACGTCATATACACATACATCACATACGATGTTGAGCCGACGTGAGCACACACACGTGTTATACAGTTACATCGGACACACGTTACAATTCTCACGCAATAAAAAGATAAAATAATTTTTAAGTTTCATGCGATTTAATCACGAAATCTCTCAATCTCTCAATCTTTTTTCTCGTCAGTGACCAGCACCCTGATATCATCTGAATAGCGGGTTTTATTATCATTTCCGCGTGTTTCATTTTTCCGTTTCTTTCGTATTATTGTTGCCACTCGGTTCATTATTTTTCTTTTCTTTTTCTTGCGTGATATACGACGCAGACAGGCAATGATTTGTCTTCGTATCGCGACTGTTTTGTTGCAACTACGTTAATTACATTCTCGCGACATTTTTATCTCAAACATAATCAGAAATCAGCGAACAAATCTCGAAATTACCTGTTCACGGCCGATGCTTTTACGCCGCGATACATATACCGATGTGTAATTTGCGCGATCTAAATTAGCCCGAGGTTACAACAACCGGTCGGGTATTTCGTTTTCTCTCGTGCGTTTTTTTCAAGTTTTACGACAATGACTCGATGTGTTTCCACGGCTCGTTTGCGAAATTGTCATTTTTCTTAAATCTAATGTTCCCTCCATTACGTAGCAAAATAACATTAATGTCAATATATTTTTTGTACAGTTACTTTTTATCTACAACAGAAAAAAATATTTTTAAAAATTCTTGTACGATACATTTACTTTTTTTGCATAAATAAAAAGTCGGACTTTGCAATTGGTAATTTATCAGCGTTATTTACATGAACATCAGAATTGTCTATTACGTCGCGCTCTGCATAAATCGATATAATCGAGTCTCGCAACTACCGTTTAAAAATTGATGCGCTGCAGCATTCGTATTTTCAGCGCGTGCGCAGCGGGGATTTATGGACTTCTATGATTCAGCCTCGCGTACGTTCCATCGTCGAAAATTTTAAACAGCGTCGGGAATAATGTATGTGCGTACAATGGGGTGTGCAACCCCCGCAAGAACAGGCTAATCATTAGCAGTCGCGCGGCTTCCTCTGACAGCTCGCTCGCTGCTTTCACGCTGATATGAAACACTACACCGGAAGTTTCTGTAATCACCACCTTGCGGAACGTGAGAAGAGCAGCGGTCTCGAGCGAGCATATGCAAAATATACAAAAAAAAAAAAGAAGAAAAAAGAACGAGACGACAACGACAAACGAGGACGGGCGCGAAAGTACGGGAAAGGATGCAAAAGCGCGCTAAGCTGATTTTGTACTAAACGACTGCGCCCCTTTTTCCGGCGCCTTAAACGCGTGCAGGTGCGCCCCCGCAATTCTCTCGCTCTCGGATTAGCCCTCGGTTCCGCTCTCTGAATAATTTAAGTGACGCTCGGATACACGGGGCGTGGAACGACGAAGCGACGTCTAGCTCGAGTGATGTACTTTAAGAATATCAATTCGTGGAAAAACAATCGCGCGACCGACAAATGCAGAACTACCATGAATATTGCACAACTGACGTCCAACTTAAATCAAATCACTTGAAAATGCGAAGAACACTTACTTATTACTTATTACTTATTACTTATTACTGGTTTTCCATAGGAACAGCAAAGTGAATAAACTTATGCAATTTATTATAAATTATTATAATAAATATTTTAATATTAACACTTTGAGTGCCGCGTCACCCAGATATGATACTTTTCGCAGAAGACCTCGTCACCCATTTCTGGGGTAACGTTTTTTATTTGCTCAAATAGAAACGACTTTGATTAAGTCCCGCAGGAATCGCACTCGAAATGCGAATCTGGCACTCAGAGTTTTAAGAGATTTATTGATGTCTCTTGTGATATCGTTTTATAAGAAACTCGTAAAAATATACTTACATATGTGTATGTTATTTAAATATGTACATATGGACAATATTTTATTCATAACGTATCAATTAATCTAAACGGTAATGTGACATTTAACGCAAGTAGTACAAGGCAAAATTTTAAGATCGATTAGGTCGCGCGACGACAGCAAAGATTATAACGTATTATTTTACTTTCGCTCGTATTTTTATCTATCGTCTTTTTTTCTTCCCCTTTCTCGACGAAACTCCCAACTAACATAGTATTATTATCCATAAATCACTTTCTGACACCGTTGCCACTATAATAGCGTTGGCACATCATTAGCTCACAATATAGCTCGCTCTGCTCGGTAAATTGCTTTCTCTTTCTTCTCGACTCAGTAGACAATTATCGTGCAAGTGACACACACTGCTTTTGCATACAATGCTTATTGCAGAGAAAAAAAAGGGATTATATTCCAGGTAACAATGTTTATTGTTTCTCACAATGCAATACGTTTCGATTCGCAGCGCGTTTTGATCGGTCTTGACGATTTTTTTCTTTCGTAGTCTCTTGTTCGTTGCTCATTTGTTAAACAATCGATAACAATCGCGCGTACATACGCGTATACACACATCGTATCGCATTACTATACATCTTGTGTCCGTTTCAGCTTGTTTCCGATTAAAACCGTGTTTCCGCTCGATTGGTTATGTATCCGTTCTTTGTTGTGTTCGATCGGGAGAGTGCGTTCGATTGACGTATTTCGCGGTGTTCGTTTTATATTCGCGCGCATCCAGATTTTTCCCAGTTTACGTAAGTAGAAAGTAGCTAAAATGCGATGACACGCAAATCTTGAAATACATTAAAACTGTTGACATGCAATCGATAATTAATTTTAATCTCACCACACTGTGATACACATGTAATAAAATTGTAATATAAAATGTGTTATCAAATATTATTTTACGTCAGAGGTGATTGACCGCGCGAAAATAAAACTTAAAAAGAGCGGCTTTCTGCGAAAGCCAGAAGAGAAGGATTATGCAAGTCTCGCGGTTTGTATTAACGTCTTAAATGCTCTTCAAGAACTAAACGTTATATCACATACACGTTGCCATCGCGCTTTTTCTTTATAGTAAGAAGCATGAGTGTCGATCGATCTTCCAATTAATCTGTTGAAACCTTTGAAACGACCGTCATCAGTTAGGTGAGATTACCTTAATCTCTCTCGCCTGATCCCGTCGCGGAGATCCGCGTGGTTTTTGTGCGGTTTCCGCGCATTGACATCATGTTCGCACCACCACCACCACCAACGGCTCCATTACCCATCCTGCCAGATATCTCTCGATAAGTATTCTCTTAAATAATTCTAGCGCGATACATCTTTTCGATGTTGTGAAAGACGCTACAGAGTATCGCGAGGAATGTCACAAAGAAAGCAGAAAACTTTTCTTTTATTTAGAGAAAAAAAAGAGCATATAAATCGCAAAAGCATCGATATATTTTTAAGCAAAGAAAACTGTTAAAATCGATTATTTAGATATTAAAACAACAAACAATAATAATTTAAAAAAGTATCGATAAAATTAAACAAAAAGAGTTTAATCCATTAATACACATTTAGGTTAATGGATTAATATTGCCCCACAGAAATTTGTTTTGAATTTATTTGGAAACTATTTGAACTACTTCAGGCATTCTACTTGAAATCTAAGGTTAATTTGAGAGCATATGAGGAAATTTCTTATGTGGGGCACATTTTTTTATTTTATTCATGTATATTTTTCTTTATTTTTATATTGAATAATATTTGCATAAATGTTTTATTTGTCGGTAGCATCGTGAGTTTCATTAAACTTTATTTGCACCTGCGTATGTATACCTCTATAAGAGATTAAGACTAAAGCTCAATAAACCAATATAACTGCGTGTAACTGCGGAAGTGCAAAACCATGTATTAGCTGCGAATTTGCACAATATATTTCGGATAAGGCAATATTACAAGTTCTATTTTTTTTTTTTACCACATTGCCTTCCGTATTATACTCCGTTTTATAGCCATTTGAGCAAGTAATTTATGGATTTGCGTATATAAAGATGCGTTATGAATAATAACTTTCTGGTAATATTTCTGTAAGCTTCATTAATTCTGCATCGTACAATCGAAAATCTACTTTTAAACTATGCATTACATTACGTAGTACACAAATAATTTGTCATCAAACTCTCACATCAAATATTAATGTACACTCTCAACGTCAAGTGTATACTCATGCTTCAATATGTGTATTTGACTTCAAAAAATATTTTAATACTCCATAATTTATGTACCAATTTCCCGAAATTGCTTCCATTACTTTACTTGGATATTATTTTCTGCAAGAAGTCGATAAATCTACTTGAGCAAATTTCCCAGAAGACGTAATTTAGACGTTAATAGGTTGCGACACGTATATACAAACACACACACACACACACACGTGTATATATATATATGTATATGTACATATAGTATCCAGAATAAATTGATCGAAATAAGAATGTCCCGAGGCGGCCATTTACCGAATATTCGACAATAATTCACGCGACATACTTCTTCCTCGCCCGCTCGCAATCTTGCGCGCGTCGCGTCTCGCAAAATTCTCCGTTGGGGAAATAGAATTTAAAATATCGGAATTGTTCTCGCGCCGGAAATGTCAGTACACGCGGATCCTGTGAAGAACACGGCTTCGATGTAATTAAAGCTTTATACATCGCTGGTCGCGCTTTCGTCGTTCCTTGCGAGCTAATTAAATTTGTATTCGTTTGTGTGTAACCCGGCTGCTGGTTCGTGAGCTAGATGTGCAAAATTCGGAATGATGTGTGTATATTCGCGATGCAATCTAAGCATTACCCGAAATTACGTGACTGCTTTCGACGTCGCGGCAGATGCGAGCTCTGCTGAGCTACGCAATTATCAGCTCTGTATGTTATTACCGTTTATTGCGATCGCATAGGTACGTGATGCTCGGATTATTATGTCACAAAATGCGTTTCGCGCACTCTTGATAAGTAAAGCGTCCAATTTCTTCTCGTTAATTACACACCGTGTTCAGATTATCGTGATTGCACGAAATCCTCATGTGTGCTTTTGACACACAATAAAAATATACGCGCGAAACTCTTGAGGTTTGATGAATAAAGAGATACAGTGGCGCGCGTTCGTGTTAATCAGGCAACGATCGAAAAAAAAAAAAGAAAAGAATATTGCCTTTTCGCTGTTTATAAAGACTAAGCAATTCACGCCATAGCCAGTCACGTAAAACACAATTTTGCAGCGGATATTACCGGGGCTTGTGACGAGGCCGGTGTTGCAGTTGTTACACGTCGAGTGTTTTTTCCGCCTCTCCCGACTACGCTAAACGATAATTGAACGACACTACTCGCGAAACTCTTTTCCATCCTTAAGCGCCAATTTCCTGCTCGAGACGTTCGAGGTCGAAAACGCGCGCGTAAAACTCGCGCAAAATTGTTTCTTGCGCTTTCTTTCAAGCTCTGCACGCCATCTTCGGCTGAGATTATCGTGCGTTTCGTCCTTACAAAACGACGGATAATAAAATCGGTAATGGCGAGGAAAACGAGCCGCGAAAAGCTAACTGTGGGCATTGCAAATCCGAAACACGGATGGAGAGGAGGAGATATACTTTAATAGATTTGGGAAGCCAGATTGATGCGCGGTTTTCCTATATCCTCGCGATTAGAGATGCGATAAGATGGAAAGATAGAAAAGCGCACGGCAGGGGATCCAGCAAGAAATACGGAGGTAATAAGATAAAGGGATGGGTATCGGAAGATTTATGGGACGGTAGATAATCGTTTGTTTATGATTCTTCTTTTCTCATCTGATGGAAATTTCGGTGTGCATCTGCGTGCAATTTTTGTCGGGAATTATCGTATCCGTGCGGCGCGCATCGGCGTCCGATAATGGCGTGCGGCTTTAATCCCCGTTCCGGGTTGCACGTGAATCGGAGCGAAAAGGCTTTCTCAGGAAGTTCCTAATGCGAGAGAATCACGCTTATGTCCGTCACGTGAGAAGAAGATGTGAGAAGAATTACGCGAACGGCTTAATTTTTGATAATTCGAAGCCGTTACTTGCCATCGATAAACGAATTTTATTCTTAAATTTTTCTCCTCGAAATGTCCCGCATATGCAAAACTATACAGTTTGAAAGCGTAAGAAATATGACACAAACAGACTACGAATAATATAAATTGAGATTGATTTAACTCATTGCGCGCGTAAACAAATAAGGAAACAAGATGACAAATTATTATTGTGCATACAGAAAGGGCGCAGTTGGTGCAACGTCTTTTTTCGATCGTTACAATTCCGGATTATGATGGATATTCATTTGCTTCATCCCAGGACGGTAAATAGCGTCCTCTGTCCTCATTTATATTCCCTCGTCCGCGCTTTCTCCACTTTTCTATCTGCGCATTCGCAGCCAAAAGTGTCGTCATGTTTTTATGAGATTTAAAAACTCGATCTTCTATTTTCAAAAAAAATAAAAAAAATATTTTATTATACTTAATTATGTTTCAGTTTGTAGCACACAAGTGTTTCTTAAGTTCACTTGACACAAAATGAAAGTAAAAAAAAAACATCTAATATTTCTAACTGGCTGTCTAAGTAAACGAACTGTTGTCGAACAACGTGTGAATCCTCGCTACGAGTTCTTCGACAAGACGAATCCGTGCGAGAATCGAAATGTCCTTGCAAATAGAACGAACTTGTTGTCGCGCGCGCGCTTGGAAACTTCGAAGTATTCTTCGGAGACTTAAGGGCCAACTACGGGCACTTCGAACAAGCCTTGAATTCGTTATCTTCCCGACCGTAGAAAATTCGTTAAGACCGTACGCTAATGCCGCACGCTCTCCCAGTACCATTGAAACAACCGGAATGTCGTCGACAGGGACGCTTCCGGAGGAGGGAGGGGGAGGGTTTTAAATTCGCGGACTCGGGCGCGATTAATCACGAAAGAACTTTATCGTACTTGAGCGGGTTGGCGAAGTAAAACAAACAGATGGGCTATTAATCTCAAGCTGATGAACCTTTGCCCGCGACTTCGAAATTGCGAGAGAAGTTCTATGTTCCTCTTCCTCTCTCGCCCTCTCGCGTAATTAAAGGGACAAGTTTCCGCGCGCGGGAACAAAATGTGGCGAATTGAAAGCAAAGAGTTTGCGGACGCTGTACGCAAAGTTCGGAGCGAATCTTCTTTTCCGGTTACCGGAGAACAGAGAGACGGCGAACGACCGATTTAATTAATTCCCGGAATAATTTTATAACCGCTATCGGCAAATTGTGTCCGCGTCCGGTTCCAAACTATAAGCAAAAATAAAATTAAACACGGCTAATAATAAAACAATTTTACAATCTTATCGTTTAATAAATTCAAGAATTCTCTTCGTTCTTTAACACGTTGAATGCCGCGTGGGCTGAACTTTCCGCTCGGCGGCCGATTTGATAATTTCACACAGGAACAAACATTATCATGAAATGTTTCGTATCATTGACTGATACTTAATTATCGTGTATAGTGCTGTTATCACACGTGGCTCACGCGGTCTGGCGAGTCATTTAAATATGTCGCGGCACTCAACGTGTTAAATGTTTCGCTTAATTTCACGTTGCAACTAATGTTTGTTCTATGGAATTAAATACAAAGAGATCGTATAAAAATTCGAGAAAAAAAAAACGAACGAAGATCATGACGTCAAAACCAGATCGACGTTATCTAAAGCGTTTATAACTCAACGGAAGAGAAGTAATGTCCGTCCATTCGCATGTCGTTTTCTCCTCGCAACGCGCCTCCATATTCACGAATATACGAACGATCTATTGGATTCTTCCCGAACAAGCTTTGAGGGAATTTGTCCAGCAATATTCGTGTATGAGAATGTGTGATCGATCGATTCTTTCGCTATTGAGTACGCGAGAGAGTGATTGATCGAACTCGAATTCTCGGGATTCGTCGTAACAAGAGGGGCGGTTTTTTCGATTCTTTCCGTGGAATCAATCCCGGTGGCATTCACGTTTGACGAAAGAAACGCTCATCACGAAAAGAGAGAAAGAGAAAGAGAGAGGGAGAGAAGAGAAATGAAAAGAAAAGCGAGCGTCCCTTCTGGGAGCGTCCGATGGATAGCAAATTGTTTCGAGTTTCTTTCTTGAGCAAACGATAGCAGAAAATTAATTGGAGTCTCATTCCAGTCGAGAAACAACTAGTCCGCTAATAGAGATATCAAGTTTTCTTAAGTCTTATTTGTAATAAGAAGCTTCGCTTAAAAGTTGCTTCGCTTCAAACATCCCACGAAGAAGACTTTTTAATTTGTCCGCGCGTTTCCTAATGCGCAAACTTAAAAAAAAACCAAAGTGCATCGTAGCGAGAGCAAAGCGAAGCAAAATAAATACGCGAGATGTGTGCGATCCCGAGATTTTTATTCCGCAGTAAATCCGAAAAATGCGAGATCGCAAGTGTTAAAAGTGCCGCGCGATTGTTTTCTCGCTCCTTGCATTCGTAAATTGCGCTCGTCGAGAGTGAAAAATCTCCGCAGTGCGCACGTCTCGCTCCGTCATTACTTAGCACATACGTTTACCTATGACACGCTCTCTGACACGCACGTGTATATAGTGAGGTTGCAGTGCTCTCGTTGCCGTGCTCTTAAGACCGACGTAGATATTTCGGACTAATTACAAACCGGGGGAGTTGTGCATACGTTAACGCATTCACGTCAAGCCGCCGGCAAAAGCACAGTCGCAAAGCGTTTCGCGCAGAATGTCTGCCGGTGTTTTCCGGAAGAGAGATCGTCAAGCATTCGCTTGCCGTCGTCGTCGTCGTCGTCTGCGCTCGGAACGTTTACAAACCTCATCGCGTTTCCAGCACCGCGTGTTGTACGTGATGTGTGACGATCATCTACAACTTTGTCGTAGGATGATGAACCGTCATAATCACTTGTGCTCACGAACCAATATTTGCGAACAAACTAGAACTATACTCGTTTATCTCGCATCATACAAGGAGCGCAATTTCATGATTCTCAAGTAATAGTGACTCTCGCAAACCGATAATGCTTGGAAAAAAAAAAAAAAATACAAACTTGCATTTATGTAAAAATACAGAATACTGAAAAAGATTGTTTTCGAGTAATGAGTATACGGTCAAAATAAACCGCTGCGTATGAAGAAAATTCATCGTTCCGAGCGGAATTAAGAGCGCAATTATTGTACGAAGACTCACGACAAAATCTTCGTTTCAAATACTTTCGAAAACGCGTTATTAAACAATCTCTCGATAAATTGTTGCAGCGTGACCAGTGGGGATTCAGTGACTTGTGCTTGCATGTACGCCAGTGACATTGTTAGATAAGGCCGTGCACACATATTGAGAGATCATCTTCATATCGGACAAGACTTGACTCTTCTCGTTTAAAACAATTTCCTTGCGCTAATAACTCTTTGTGATTATCGAACACTTTGCATTTTGAATCGTCGTCTTGATAAAAGTGTATGCAATCTGTGGCGCTTTCATCGCGCGGTTGTTTTTATTATTCATCATTTTATTGAGGCAGAACTCTAATTACACGTGAAGAGTTTGCAAGAGTTGTCGGATATTGAACCGAGCTGATGTACAAGTATTCGTGCTCGTTGTAGCATAGCAAAAGCGATTCCTTTTGCTGTGGTATGTAATTGTGAAACAAAGTAATAAGGAAAATTCGAACCGACTGTGACGCTTTTGTCGCACGATTCTCGTGTAAATCAGTTTGAAATGTTGATATCGCGATACTCGCGCGGTCGCGATACATCGAGTGTATTGATATTTTTCTCTTGGCGGCGCGCATAAATACGCTTCGTACGGTGAATGCACGTAATGTATTCTGCGTGATATGAATCTGTAATTTTATTGTAAAACGCGCAAACTCTATCGCTACGCAAGATCTGACGGCAGTTTTTCATTAAAAAAAAAAAAAAAAAAAAAATGGTTACATCAATACGAGAGTGAGAAAGAGAGAGAGACACAGACAGAAAAAAAATCGTAAAATTCATAATAAAAGCTATGAGAAGTTGCAGCGACAATATTTACACAAGCTAATACTCTTTGTTTTTAAATAAACATAAATGACACTCAAAAATAGATACACTAAAACTCGAGGATGAAATATTCACAAAGGATTTTTGTTCAATGAATTTACAAAGATCTGCATTGCAGGGGAAACAGAGAAAAAGAAAAAAAAAAGAATTAGAATTTTGAACCTGTTTCTCTTTGCTTGAACGAGAGATTTTACAATGCATATTTACGTGATGCTGATACGAACGTCCACGTGGCAGAGGCATCAAAAGCACCAACGGGGAATTCATTAAACGCGTATGTAAAAATACAGTATACTGAAAGAGATTTTTTTCAGGTAATAATTTCTTTGATCCTCGCTACACGCGCTTTATTTAATATCCGCTTTATGAAATTCTGGCTGATAAAGCATTGCATTTTGGTATGGTACTTTTTCATTTTACTTTATGAAAACACAGTACTGGTAGTGAGTAACCCGCTTATTTCTTTTTTGTATTCACGAACTAAACATTTATTACTTTATTTATTTTTTTCTATTCTTATTGTATTCGCATTTTAAAAACTATTAACTGTGAACATATATCACGTAGTTTTACATAAAATATACTATCATTCTCTCTCTCTCTCTCTCTCTCTTCTGACCTACTAAAGAAAATCTGTATTCCGTTTCTTATCAAACATTCAGATATAGTTCATGTTCATTTCCTGCCTTTTCTGTTCAAGTCAGACATTCAGCCAGCGTCTGCGGTGTATTTCGGAAAAGTATCTACTTCGCGATCAAAAACTTTCGCAACACAGTGAAACACACAAACTGCGACCGCGAGTGTAATTAGAACCGCGTGATACCGAATTTGATTACTAGTCGCGTTTGGTAAACTTTAACTTTTCTCAAAAACCAGGTCGCACTTTAATAGTATTCGAGCAACTTCTCGTTTCAATTCATCCATTATAAAAGCGGCCACCACGAGGTCACGTGTATACACGCGCAAAAACGATTCGCATTTACCTTAGGCAGACCTACGGCGATCGCGTGAATCTCGCGATGGCCATCGCCGCTATGCAGTCAAACGCACTTGAAATCATGCGATCAATCGATCTACTGATGACCGCCAATGTCCGGATCGATCGATAGCCAGCTTTGTAGACGCGTTAACATGTTTTTCAACCTTAGAAACGACGCGTTCAAGTTCTGAAAAATAGACATCTCGTTCGGAATAAACAAAAGTCGACGCTTTCTTCTTGAAAATATATAAATTTCAAAGAAGCGAGCACGTTTTTTTTTTGCGGCTGAAATTTTCAATTACGAACATACGCGGACAAAGAAAATTGTTGGAATTATCTGATGAGAAGCTGATGAGATGCCATAATTTGCCGCGAAACGCGCAATGCGAAGCAAATCTGCATTTCTCTTCTATCCTTTTCGCAAAAGCGTGTTATACGATTCGACATTGGCGCTCTACAATTGGCGTTCGCTATTATTACGAATTTGCATTCGTAAACGGAGCGTGTTGAAATGCGTACACGACGTTGTTACGTTGACGCAGACACAGTCAAACGTTTATTTCTTTGAAAAAAGGGTAGTAGTATACTTGCGCGCGACTGCGCTTGCTGCCACAATTTTGTCCCGAAACCATATTAAACGTTTTTACGCGACGTTTTTTTGCGGTTTTTATTATATTTCTTTTTTTGCAGCGTAAATCGGGTCGAAGACCTAACAAGATGGTGTAATACACCACAGAAGAGTCACACAATATTTCTGCCAGCGTTTCTTTAGCCCCGGAGCGGAATTCGCTCTGTGCTTACGTTTTTGTAACTTGTTTTATAACTAATTACATTTCCGTGGCTCGTATAAAACCTACGAAATAGTACGGCAGGGTTTCTTGCTGCTGAGTTTGGAAAGCTTTCAAAACTTTAATATATCAAAGTATTATAAATTCAAATATACAAATTAGTTTGCGTTATTATATTCTTACATATTGCTTTCTTTTATAATAAATAATGTATTAATTTAGACGGAGCTGAGAGCAATAGAATTGTTCGTTAAACTGATATGAGCAGAGATGACGAGCAATATTGCACAATGGCGATTTTGATCGTGTAATGCCGGGAGCGGTCTTTTGTATATTCTTTTTTTTTTTTTTTTTTATTGCCTGCATTATTTCTTCGATATTTCAAATTTTGCTTGTCTCTCATAATCCGTCGACAAGGGTGTCTTTATCCCGCGCTATTGTATCACGTCGCTGAGAAAACGGGGAGGCGCGATCGAAATATCGCGCAGTCGGTGCGATAGGATCAAAAACGGTGATCGGCCGAAGCGATATGCAGGTCACCGCGGCCGGGTCATGCGCGCTGCTGTAGGCGTGAGCTCTAATAGGTTTTATTGCATCCCTCGGCGGCCGTCGAGAATGAAGGGGCAGCTTGGCGATGGTTGCATAAGGGTACAATAGACGACCCCCTCTTTCCTCTCTTCGCCGTTATTAATCATCGTATTTTCCGCAGTACTATGTTCGGTCTCGACGCCTACGCGAGCATCGGCCTGACGACGAAATCTCCCGACGACAATGTATACGTGTATATACAACGGAATCCGATGCATTCGCGGACACTGTACGACGGTAGAAAGAGAAGAGATTGTATCTCGTAATCGAGTGTCGAGCCGCCGCCGTCTCTCGCAATCCCGTGGACCATTTCCGGCATCGCACACGTTCACGATGTTCACGTTTGTGCGCGCGACTTCATCTGCCAATGTGGCGGCACAAGCCGCAGATTCCTCACGAAACAGAATCCTCGAGATATTCAGCGACAGTTCGGCATTTTCCCCATTGTCTGTTGAAATTTGTTACGCCATTTTGCGGAAGATGAACTTTGCACTAGTTTTTGTAGTTGAAGCAAATGAAATTTCACGAGTTTTTGTTTACTCTCAGCTGTCCCGATGCATGTGGGAGAGAATCCCTTAACCGTTAACGGTAGTAGCCGATGAATTGTAATTACAGCTACCTCGTATTTATTTATCAACCGTGTTGCGCGTAGAATGTTAAATTCAATAATTCATATTCAGTTTAACTGCAACTTTAAATAGAAATGTTACACAAATCGCTTTGACCTGATTTTACAAGCGACCGTGGGAGAGAAATCAAGTGATAACTTTACGCCATAAAGCCAATTAAAGTAAGATCCACGTCATTAGCTTGAGCACTGTACTAATTAGTTTGCGAATTAATTATATCCGGAAACATATGTTTCCCTTCTACACCACCATGTGACTACAATCAATCGCTTTCATCGCGATTGATAAAGCGTTGTAGAAAGGGATAATGAAGTAATAACGTTGTCTGTCAACAAACATTCATTATTCACTTCGAGCAGCAGCAAGTGATTAATGTGATTACTAATTCAAATTTAGTTTCCTAAATTTATCAAATAAATACGAGGTCAAATAAATACTTTGATAGGATGCAAAACTTTAATAAGAAGTTTTTTGTTAAAAATGCGAAAAAAAAAGACCATCGATTTGGATTTTTTAAATTATTGACTCGATAGAAGATAGACTTCAACCGACCGTATGATTTCATCGACTACTTCAGTTCGCAAGTTAAACGATATATTTCATAACAACGACCAAAGTCTCACGGGATCGCGATTGTTCACTTATCGAATAAAATCACTGAAATCGCAATACAGACGTTGTCGCGACAAATCACCGCGATTTCAATTTCGCGAATGATCGTTACGAATTCACGCCGTTCGTATTTCACTCGCAAGCGTTAAAAGAGAAGAAGATTAATCTTTATTTTAATAGATTTGCAGCTAGCGCGAGACTGCGAACACATTTCTTATCCTGTATTCGTCCGGCCAGACGTTTCGCCATTGATTAATATCGCGCTCTCGATGTCGGAACTACGCACAATTAATGACGCGTCCACGGTAGCCGGCAATGGTTGTTTATCACTTTTTAGAATGGCGCAGACACGTTCGCGCAGAACTTATTAGAATTTGAAAACAGTTGTGCGCATAAAAAAACTTTTTTGTAAAACAAAAAATCCGTGTGTGTCGTGTAAAAGAAATATTAAAATTAATACTGTTACGTTTTTATAGTTTTTCTTTTTTTAAGCTTTTATATATTAATATAGTGAAAATTGAAAGAGAATAAGATTCTCAGATATTAGATAAATAAGCATAACATATATAGAAAACAAAGTCAATAAAAGCCAAACGAGCATAGTAATGCGAACTCTCAGAACTTTTTTTTCTTTCTATTCTCAATTAATTTATTACACACGCGCTGTTATACTCAATGTTCTTCTCAATGTCTGAGAAACACAAAGTAAAAATAAAAGATATAATCCTACCAGAAAAACGTGTGTAATTAATCAGAATCGATTCTATCGATCTTAATTGTTGCAACTTTTATTGCGACACTGACTGGACGTCTTTCAGTGATGTTTTTCGGATACGTTTCTCGATTCATGTCGTACGTATGTATACTAGCTGTCATTGCGGTGACAGAACACGTTAAAAAATAAAAATAATATCGTGCGCGCTTGTGCTAGATAAAGATAAAAAAGATGATAATATATTGAATAAAACAATGTAAAAGTATGTAAGTAGAAACAATTTGTAAACGACTACTTACAGTAGTATCGCGTTAATGGAAATATATTAGTAAAATATAATCAAATTTTAATCAAAATCAAAAATAGTTATCACACACACACACACACACACACACACACATACAAAGTATGAAATAAGATAAAAATATATTGTACACAAGTCGAGGAAACTTATAAGTTAAAACCACTGTCAACTAGTAATGATTTGAGGCCAATGCGCAAAAATAATATAAATCAAGAAAATAAATACATCCGTCGACAAAAATGTCAATTAATAGAAACATTTGTTTGTTGTCAGCGACAAAAATGAAGTGATTTTATGTCTCTACGGATTTAAACTATCACGTCATATGATTTCAAAAATTCCATGTCTCTGTGGATTTAAACTAAGATCCATCCTCGTCCGACTTTTATTGACTTTGTTTCCTTTGTTCCGCTTAATATCGGAATTTGTATTCAATTTACTTCGGTTGCAAAGAGAGAGAGAGAGAGAGAGAGAGATTGTGCTAATAAATATATTAAAAAAGTTAAAATTAACGGCGGTCCGTCTACGACAAGCTAATCGAACAGAACGGAATCGATAGTTTCGAAGTGGGGCGGTCAATATTATTTCCTATCTCGAAGATGAGAGGACAAATAGAGCGTGTTTAACATTTCTTATTCTTATTATTCCTTCAAGCATTCATTATTACCGATTTTCTTTTCACGATATTGAAATATATATTCTGGAAACTCATCAGACCGGTCGAAACGATTATCTGAAAGTATTCAAGGGAGAAGTTAGCGCGCTCGGGCCAATCTAAGGTTTCTATTAGCGTGGAATTACGTTCGCTCGGCGGATTATTTCGGGTTACGAGGATCGCAATTACGCTCGTCACGTATGAAGTTCGCCGTGGCGAAGGAGTCGAAAGAGGAGGAGACAGAAGAAACGATATGTCGCATCAGCGGAATTCTCCGAGAGGATACGTGCGGCGATATCAGAAGGAGAGACGCAGAAACATTACCTTCGGAAGCGCTAAGCTTTCGCTCGTGAATTATGCTGTGCGAGGCACTTAAGTTGGCGGATGTTACGGTCTAATAACTGGATGTAGAAGCGCTTTACAACGGCCGGAACCTACGGCGATTTAGACCAGACGTGGTCTGGCCGCACGGTCGTTCTGTTAAATACGGATAAACGATAAGAGAAAGCCCCCCCTTTCTCGCTCATAATATCCGCTTAACAAATCCGGTCAATACAAATTTTGGTTTAAGCTACGGTAAAGCAACCACGAAATACGAACACGATGCTTGAACAATAAAGCTTTTGCTCCGCGCGCAATATGTGTTTCATTTCAATATTCGAAGGCAGTAAAATATGTACAACTACGTGAACAAACGTCCTTTAATGATTCTAAAAAATATAGCAGAGATATTAATTTTTCTCTCGAACGGCAAACGTTAATCTGCTCGTTTATTTTAGCTGACTAAAAAATATTGAAATAGCATCTATTAAGTCGAGAGACAATTTAAAACAAACCGAAAATTCACTTCTCGCCATATTGTTACTGTGAAATATAGATTACTGTTTGTAGATCATTACATTTTACTTTTGCTTCTCTAAAGTTATCAATAAAAGCGAGATAAGAAAGTACAATAAGAAATAATTTTTAATATCTTAGTGTCATTTATTGCAGAATTATAGCAAAGCTTTTATCTCGTCGACATGGAATATCTGATGTTCTAAAAGGTCTCCTGAGGGGAAAAAAAATTAATCGAGGCGAGTGTCCCGGATTTCTGTCTGATACGTTTCTAAGCTCCAAATTCCTATAATGTATCGCGCAAAAGCCGCTATTTTCGTTCAATAACAGAAGAGAGAGAGAGAGAGAGATAAGTGTTTCTTTCCAAACATTTCTCTTCAATCTGACGTTCTCGAATACCTATTACATATACATACATATACAATACACACTGTACACTCCGGTGTTTTGGGTAAGTGTTTTGTCGTGTTTATACATATATATATATATATGCATTCCATTTGCCGATAAGAACCATCCCCCGGAGAAATTTGCGGAGGGTCTTTCCGCAACGTGGATTCGAATTGAAACCGATCGATCGTTCAGATACGAATCCAAGAACGCGACCTATTATCTACGAACCTTGCCATTTGTCACGGCATAAGCCACGGATAGACGGAGGCTGGATTCCGAACGCTCGGCGTTTCTCCTTCGCGAGATTTCCGCGCCCGGAGCGGAACTTCCGTTCTGCCCCCGATCTTCCTCGGATTATCTGAGAATTTCGGTTCTTCGGGCAAGTACTTCGGAGATGCGCCGCATCCGATTAGAAGGAACGTCATTATGCATGCATTAGGACCGTCGGTCGCTGCTGCGAAGTGCTTGCGAAGTGCGCAATGTCCAAGCGCAATTGCATCAAAACGCTAATATACTCGCGCTTGCGCAAACTGTCTGCGAACTGAATCTCAATATTCCGTGAGACTCGAAAGATAAGACACACAATAGATATTTTATATCTTCGTAGAAATAACGTTAAAGGACAATTGTTTTGCTTCTTAACTTAAAACACGTATTATCTTCAGTTGCTACAATTGTTTGAACAATACTATCTACGTGAAAAATCAACAACCTAATAATTCGGATAGTTCACACAAACGTTCTCAGAGACACAAGTACATCTACAGTCTTCCGATTCGATGTGCACACACATACACACGCGCATCTCGAGATCGTTACGATTCCGGGACATTTTTCATGATTGCGGGGGTTATGGACGGTCGCGCGCGGAACAAGAAATCGCGCAAGAAAGTGCGATAAGCTCGCGCCGATTCAGAGCTGCGGCACGTCCCAGCTACACCGGCTCCCGTAACCCGTTCCGGGATTAGTTCAATCTATATATACTTGTGTGTGTGTGTGTCGATGAGCTCGACGAATGTGAGTAGCCGGAAACGAACAGAACGCGATCGAACTCGCTCGACTGAATCGCGATGGGCGGCTAAGGCGTTTCAATTAACAAAAATCTGCCGGATTTCTCATGTTTGCACGTCTTTTCTCGCTCCTGCAGAAAACGCGTCGCGATGCGGCAATCCGTTTTCATTATTCTCGCTGTACCTTTAGGAAAACACGGTAAAGTCGCGTTGTGTATCCCAACTCCCCCGAAAAAAATGCAACTGTAGGAATTAATGGCGCAGTTTCGTCGATACGAGGTTGCGGAAGTCCATTAAGTCTTACCCCTCCTCAGGCAATGTTCGCGCTTTAATTCCTTGATAAAAGAAACGCTAGACTTGACTCATTAATTTAACGACTGTAATCGATGTTGGAGAGATAGTTTTCTTTATCCAGAGGTGATAATGGTATCGTAAGCGTTGTAGGTTTTCATAATCCGTTTGATACACAATTTTTATTTCTAAACAATAATCCAGCTCTCGAATCGAGCGATCACGCAGAGCGATTTGTCATTGTCAGTTGTTGTACGCATATTAGTATCTAATAAAATCTCGCGCAATATTACAATAGTGCGATAATTGCAATTGATAAGAATAATTGATATTTGAGTAAAATCGTTATGTGTAATTGCAGATCGCAAGCGCGTCAACGAGTACGCAACGCTTAGCTCGAACGCTTCTCTCATTTCAGCGATTGTTTGCACAATCGTTAATTAGAGGTTACGATAATTGGTCAAATTTCGATGAATCGTCATCGTTGGGATAGACAGTATATAGTCTCCAAACGATTTCGTCGTGTCGCAGAGCCCGGGTTTCTCGACCGCAGTTTCCAATTATACATGATGCTAACGGCGCTTATCTTCCGTCGTAAACACAGAATATTTGACCACATCGTTATGCCATTCGGTACGGTAACGTCAAACTCGCCGGTGTAATTACATATGTTACGTTGTAAAGCATAGATTATCGATAACGCGCCATAAGCTACACATCGAATCACGTTCTTCTTATTAGCGTAAGAAAATAACGTAGATTTGTATAATCGTGGATGTGTTCTCTTCAGACAACTTAAACGGTGATGTAACGTATTCCGCAATGTAACATCGCGAATGTTTTTTAAAAATTATATATCGTATACATTTTTGGAGAGATGATTACGAAAACATTAAAATAGGGAACACCTTGCACACTAAATGTTTGTTTAAGAATCGTATATGCAACATTTATAACTAGAAGAAAAAAAAGATATTGCTTTTTTTTCTTTTAGTTAGCACGAGCGTAATCTCGGTCGAGGTGTCGTGTAATTTGGGTCACCCCGTGTAATTTGCCTTAAGCTTAAAGCGGACAGATGAGAATTCCATTACCATAAATTTGTTAAAATCGCGTCTTTAGGATTCTCATATTTTTGAGGTAACAATGTTTTCACTAAAAGATCGTAAAATTGTAGATTATCTCAAATTGTATATCTCAAAAACTATTGAGATATATAATTTGAAATATATAATTGAATAAGGAAAACAGTGGCTTGTATACACAATATCAGATGTACGTGTACATGTACAGAAGTGAATTTCTCATAGTTGTGTAAAAGACACACATTGTTTTCACAAGATGTCTCACGCAAATTTCCGCGCATAATACGCAGCGTCTAATTTAAGCGCGGAAATCAGAGTCAGTTTTCGGTAATAGAAGTCATTTCCACTTATTATCAAAAGCTCTATTTCACTGACACAGTTTCCATGTCCGTATTTACTGCGAGCTCGGGGGAGCGCTTTTCGAGCGAGAATTTCGCTTATTGTCTCCGACCCATTCCCGCAGCCGAGGTCGTGTTTAACGACCTCGGGGATGCACAGGTGGGCGCCGAACCCTTTCAACGACCAAATGAAAATCCTTTGAAAGTTTCCCACCGTAGTTTTTCGGACTCTCTTTCAGACATTTCTTCTCCAGCCATTAAATCGTCGACACGTGACACAATTGTTAATACCCTAACAGCGGTTCTTTTACGGAGTTAACAGTTAAAAATACGTTGTTGAGCTGTAAAGAACATTGTTCAAAACTTCGTGAAACTTTGAAAGAATAGAGAAACATGTGTTTTGTAGTGTCATAAATTTTATTTTGACAATTTTTTCATTTATTCATTTTTCTTGTGAATAAAAAGATTTACTTTTTCAGTTTAAAATCGGAATTAGAATTTAAAAAAAAGCTGGATAAAATTTTAAGCTTTTTAAATTGTATGAATATATGACTTTATTGTTCCCTCACACCCGACAATCCTTCGGCAATCGTTGACAAACGCGGATTTACAGAATTACTTTTACATAATTGGAGAACCGCGTGCTCAACAAGTCTTTCCTCGGTGTCGTTTCGCCGGAGTGTGCCACTCATTTTCTTTCTCTCTGGTCCATTCTTCAGATCGAATTATAGTAACGAGTGATTACCAAATCTTATCGCTGCGTACTTACTCGTTGCCCGAATGATAATGGTTCTCTAACGAAGAATCATTAAAATTGTTCTAATGTGTTTCAACCGTAATTTTTTATCTTATCTATCGCCAACTTGAAAGAGAAAAACGATTATTTACAGCTTCGTGTGCCACGTGTTTATCTCTTCAGTCACAAAATGTAAATCTAGAACAGACTTTCTGCCACAAAAACAATTTAATATGATTGATTAAGTATTTGTCGGCAGCATATTTTAACACTGTCGATTTAGCATATCGCGTGAAAACAATTATGTTTTTGTTTTGTTTTTTGCTTTTGTGAACGAGTCACGCACAGTCTTAAAACCCGACTTGTGCACTTATGAGCACACTTTCTCACTGAAAAAACTGCATCGTAACGACGGATAGACGTCGTTTGTAAATTAGCGTCGATTACTTCGCAATAATAACTCGGACGTAGTCCGCGTCCTTGCAGAGCTAGGCTATTTGAGACATGATCCGTTGATTATTCAAAATAGGAACGTGATATTCAACGGACAACAATCGATTGCATCTGACTATGGCGACTATGAGAACATCGGAACGATACGAGTGTACCGATACGCGAGACTCCCAATGGGAATTTCGCCTGCACATGTATAATTTCTCGAACAGTAGGTTAATCGCCACCGAGCAAAACTGTCACGCATGCTTTTTAATTTCGCGCGCATCGTAATTCGTACATGGTGTTCGCTTTAAAGAAAACCGAAGCCTATCGATAAAACTTATTAAAGTTTTACGTTACTTAAAGTTATAACAATTAAGACCAAAACTCATATAGTATCAAACTATGGAAGAAATATATACGGTCAATGTGAGTGCCAGTGTGCTAGATGTTAATGCAAGTAATATATTTTATTTATTTGAATATGTAAATAATTACATGTAATTATTCGAATTTCAATTCGAAAATTCATCTTGGACGCTTGGTTTGCATCACATATAGATGAAATACTCTCCATTTACCCTCTCCCCTCCCATAATTGAAATTCAGTTCGAATTACATGTAATAATTTACATGTTTAAATAAATAAAATATATTATTCGCATTAACATCTACATTG